>JAQZBX010028919.1:0-27564 GCA_029593785.1 Cabassous unicinctus
TTTAAAAATTAGTCTCCTGTGAAAGGGGTTTTCATCTTTCTGAATTTAATCTAAATTCCTTGAGAATATTTGGGGAAAAGAATGAACCTAGTTTAATCTGAAAACAAACACTCTATGGGCCAAATTTCTCTACTTTCTTTCTCTGGCAATCTACTTTGGGGGTAGAAAACTGATTTCTGTTTAAGTTCTTTCCTCTTTATAATACACCTGAATGCCAAAACAGATTTCCTGCAGTCTACCTATCTACTTATGTCAAAATGCTTAGTGGCTAGCCTTTTAGGCCAGCTTGTAAGTAATTACATTAAAGCATTTTTATGGTGCTTGCTTAGAGTGGAAATGACTTTAGCTTCAAATAGGACTTCAATGCTTATGGAATGAGAGAGTCAGAAGTTGCAAACTGAGTAGGGTTTTCTTTTAAGTGGATGAGCAGAGTAAAATTTTTCCCCAAATATTTTAGCAAGTGACAATTTTCCATTAATCATTAAAAAGGGTATTTTAAAGCTATCTCTTTAATTTTTAAAACTAAACTTTCAAATTTATCAGTATAATGTAATTTATAATATAGTTTTATCTTTTCTTTTTTTTCCCTTCATGTTTGAAATGGAATTGAAATATAGAAAGCCTTATATTTACCATCTTGAAGTAGAGTTAGGTGCTGAAAAACTCCTGTAATTATCCTTAAATATTGCTGTTATTACCTTTAAAAAATATTGGCAGAAAACTAATGAATACCATGTTAGCCTCTGGCAAAAAATACAGGAACCATAACAACAACAACAACAAAAAATAGGTAAAAAGAGAAAGAAAATAGCCTAGGAATAACAATGCTTTTTTTGAGAAAAAAAAGAAGAAATATTTAACCATGAAATAAGAACAGGGTAGTATTAAAAGGAACACACAGAGAGCAAAAAGAGCAGTTAGAAATTAGAAATTTAATGAGAGAAAAATATGTATATAAAGATTTAGAAGATGAAATTGAGAAAATCTCCCAGAAATTAGAGCAAAATATCAACAAGATTGAAAATGGGGAAGAAAAGATGAGAAATTTAGAGAACCAGTCCAGTAGGTCCTATATCTGAAAAATAGGAATTCCATAGAAAACAGAAAAAATGAAGGAGTAAAACATCAGCTATTTTCTTGGAATAGATCAAGAATGTTTCTTTCCAAAATTGAATGATTGAATATCCAGATTGTAATGGCCCCTGAATGCCTATATAAAGTTGGAAGATAAATTCGTGCCAAAGCATACCATTTCAAAATTTCATAAACCTGGAGACAAAGGGAAAAACTTCTAAGATTCCAGAGATTTTTTAAAAAACAAGCAGTTCTGATAAAGAATAATCAGAATACCTCTGGACTTTTCAAGAGTAACACTGAAAGCTAAAAGGCAGTGGAGAACGGCCTCCCTAAAACATTTTTGAAGTAAAATAATTTCCAATTAGAAGCCTATGCTTAGCCAAGTTATCAGTCACAAATAAATCAAGGGCATTTTCAAGCACTCAGTTCTCAAATAACTTTTTTATGTAATAAGGTATTGGGAAAATGTTTTCCAGCAAATTAAGGGACTAAAACAAAAATAAAGAGGACATGAGACTATTTCATAATATTATATACTCTGAATATTAATCTAAACAAGTTACACTCTATTTGGACAATATGGGACATGGTTGAAAGGGTGTGGATTTGGGGGGGTGAAGGTCTGGGAGAAAAGAGAGCTAAATACATATCTTCCGTAATGGAAGTAAATAAGTAATACTTAAAACTGAAACTGAATAAGTAGAAAAAAAAATCATGTTTTTTTTGAGTGGTGATGGTGTATACCAACACAATAGACTAAAGGTAAAAATTGTTGTCATGGGGAGGAGAAAATGGGGAATAGGTATGGGGAACTGCAATTTTTGTAGAAATATTTCACTCTGTTAAACTCCTTAGAATAAATATCACAACTAAAAACACAGGAAACCTAAAACTAAACAAAATGGAATAACAATCTAATCACCTCAATTGGAAGATATTCTTAAACTCATGATGTAAGCTTGAAAAGATTTGAATTTAGATAACACTTTATAATCCTCTTTTAAATTTCTTTCTTATTTGCTTGCAATATGTACAGCAAGATAAACGTGTATTCTCACAAGCCACCTTGAATTTTCCTTGGAAAAAGAAAAATTATTTGTTATTTAGAAATAAATAATAATGACATCAGGTCAACTAAGGATTAAAATTTAACACATAAACAAAGAAATTAGAAGTCCAATATGAACAAATAGAATAGGGATTTGGAAATCATTGTCAGACTCAATAGCAGCTTATCTAAAGTTATATAATTAATGATTTGAATGACTGTTATGTGATTGGTTACTTCTGTATTTTTTGAGTTATGGAAGACACAGAGTACAACATGCTCTTCTTTATGAAGGAAATGAATTGGTATGTGAGGAAATTTTTCCTGAAAATGACACAAGGCAGAAACTAAAATTCTAGGACTAGTGGTGACTTCAGTACACTGAAAGGAAATTAGAAGAAACTCTTTGTTTGTGCGGATTGGAAGGAAAGTGAACATTCCAGGGAGAGCTGTGTTTGAGATAGGGCTTAAGGTTGAGAGGGATTTTTGTTCAGAGAGGAGGAAGAAAGGTTTTGCAGATGACAAGATGGGAAACATGGCTGAAACTGCGTAAATTTAGGGAGGAAGGCATACACTGGCAAGTCATGAAAAGAAAATGATATAGATGGGACCAGGTTATTGAAGTTTACCAATTTTAATGTAACTGGTACCAGGAGTTATTCTAGGTTCTGGAAGTGCATGATTAAAAAGATTTTAAAGAAAACTAGTTTGACAAATAGGTACAAAAACATCAGAGAGGGAAGAATCTGGTGGCAATAAGGTCAGTTGCAGATTGATTACTTGAATGAATTGATTAAAGTCTTCATTAGGGTGGGATTGGTGAGATGGGTATAATGAAACAGATCTAATAATTTGCAATATTATTTATATTTACAAAATACCATGAGAGGGTATATAAAGTGGGCAATTTCCTAAGGAGAGTTGGATGAAAGGCTTTTTGAAGATACGTTGTCACTCTTTTAGCCAGCTAATAGCAACATATTTGAAAGATTGCTTCTCATCTTCTGTTTCTCAGGAGTGCTAAAGATATCTGATTAATCACTTTTTAAAACATGTTTAATGGGAAATACTCTATAGACATAGGCTGGGACCTTACGCAAAGTTATCAGTGTGAAAATGAAGATCTACAAGCTTGGGGAATTGCTGTAATTATCAAGAAAATTCATACCTTCTCCCAAGAAAATGGTCACTGAAACATTCAAGCAGTTTCAGCATTTCTTAAACTCTAAGTACATAGATAATGACTTTCATTTGTATGTTTGTCTTGCTGACATAGATATGGCCAATTTTGCAGTTGGTGTGTTCTCGCAAATAAATTATGTCTTTCCTTGTGTCTTGCTTAAGATCTATGGATTCATCATTACAATGAGATCTATGCAAATATCTGCATTAAAGTGCTTTTGAAACATATAAGTAAGTACATTTCCTTAGTTTTTGTTGTTTAAAATGTTAAAACTACCTATCCTTATGATAAGCTAGATCCAGAGGTTAAATAAACATAACTTAATCACGGTACTGTGATTGGAGTTAGTAGGAGGCATGTGGCTGATATTCTATTTAAGATTTTAAATATTTATATAGTAACCAATAAGCCTAAACACTGCTCATATTGTGCTACCTTCACAGCAGGAAGGGGAAACAGGTTGAGGGTCCTGTGGGGTTGCTGGGAGGATTAAGAGGCAGGGAAGAAAAGGCACCTCTGCACCCGGCATCTTAGTACTTTTGAATTCTGAGCTGTTTTGGATACTTGGTATGGAAGTGCAAACTTTTAACTTATGACATTGTTTCCTTTTATTTGAACAGTTTATCTAAATTTGGTTTACTCATTATAGCCCCCAGACTATTTCCTCTCTTTTAACTAGATGAAATAATTATAGCTTTTCCCCCCCTAAACAATAACAAATCAAGCAGACCTGAAAGACTTGTGTTTTTCTATTTATTTCTTTTGTGCATTTATGAAAAGTATGCAGCCAACTGCTGCTCTCCTTTGGTGGGATTAAATATTCATAATTTTATCAAAAGAGTTATTGAAGTTTGACTTTGTTTTCCATTTCATATTCTAATTGGAAGTGGAAATATGCCTGAAGACCATTAATCAGGAAGAAGTGTTGCTGTGTGCAGCAAGGTTGGAAATTTGTGATACTGCCTGTTGTGGTAGATGGTGGCAATGGAGCTGGCCTCATTTCATGTGTGTATGGCACATGTCTACTAAAGTGCTACTTCTCAGATGGAAAGTTTTAGAAACCTTAAGTCTGACATGCCACTTAGCAACAGGTCAGAGCAAACTTGTCTTGAGGAGGCTCAAGAGTCAGCACTCTTGGCACAGGCATGGAGAAACCAATAGCTTTTTATAGTAAAAAAAAAACACCAATCCAGGGAGTCTACATAAGGAAAAACAATATGTAGGCTATCACTGGTGAGTGACAGGAGCAGGGAGACTGGTGAACTTATCTGAGGTGCCTCTGTGAGCACTCATAAGTAAAGGAGTACTTTTCAATAACTTGGGCAGTGCAATGAGTGAGACAGAGACCTGTCCTTGGGAAAAAAATATAGTGAGAGCTCTGAGTCATTGGAATATTGCTTTAAGCAATGTCTACTTCATTTGTACCTCAGGCAGGTAAAAACAGGAAATATTCATTAAAGATACATTGAAAAAAGACTAGAAGTAAATACCCAAAATGTTAACTGCAGTTTTATCTGGATAGTGGGATTATGGGTGATTTTCATTTTCTCCATTATTTTCTTCTGAATTTCTAGATTTTCTTCAACATACATTAATTTTCTTATCTGGAAATCTAAAGCCCCAGTAAATGCTATCTGTTAAAGTACAGAGTCCCAATTTGTGGAATAGAGTTGGCAGTTCATATATCAAAGTAGGACCCACAGGCTAAGGTGAGTTTAGTCCAGGTATCAGGGTTGTTTCCCAGAGGTCAAGGTGGTAAGGGCATATACAAAGGCTTGGTCTGAGTGCAAATTGGGGAATAAAGTCCACAGGTCCAAGTTCAAAAGAGTAGTGGGAAGGGAAGGGAAGGAAGGACAATTAACAGTCTGAATCAGGGCTGGGTAAGGATTCAAGCAAAGAACATATCGGCTCCAAGTTCCATCCTGAGCTTCCACAAGTCTATGATTCATCATCGGCAATTTTGAAATCCACAAGCTCTGAAACTTGAAAATTCTTTCTTTTAATTCATTTTACATGGTGATGGTTAGGCTAATGTGTCAACTCGGCCAGGTAACTGTGTCCAGGTATTAGGTCCAGCAAGCACTGGGCTAACTGTAATACAAGAGCATTTCTGGACTTTGATCACCCGTGAGTTTATTGTGTGGATGGCTGATTACATCTGCATCAATCAGGGAGGTTGCATCAGCAATGGGTGATGCTTCTATCCAATCAGTTGAATGCCTTAAAAGGGGAAGTGATTTTAACATTCAGAGGGAATTTCCCAGCTCGTCTTTGGACAGCCAACTTCTCCCAGAAACTCATCAAGGACCTTTCTTTGGACTTTCATTGGAACCCCTGGTTTGCAACCTGCCTGCGGAACCTGGACTTGTGCATCCCCACGGTCATGTGAGAGACTTCTATAAAATCTCATATTATTGACAGATATCTCCTGTTGATTCTGTTTCCCAAGAGAACCCTGACTAATACATACAGTAAAACCTGATCTGACTTCAACTCATCTGGTGGCAAGATCTGACTTGAAATGACACGAAGTAATTTATAGGCTGTGTTTCATCTCAGTATAAATACTGAGATATTTCATTAAAGAGATATCCTGTTTAGTTTTTGGAGACTGCCTCAAATACGGCTGGGAGTGTTAGATAATGTAAATTCTATGTTCCATATGACCTTTCTAAAATCCAAAATCATCTGGCTTCGAAAACACACATGGCCCCAGGGTCATTGGGGAATGTATGCATCTGCTTTTTTGAAATTTCTCTATATAAACACTGAGGTCACTTCCAACCCAATATATCTAAAACTGAACTCACCTTGCCCTTCAAATCTGCTTCTTTTCTATTAATTTTGCCAACCAGTATTTCCCAGAGACTGAAATTTAAAACCAGTATCTCCCAGATACTGAAACTTAAAATTAGAGTATTAGTGAGGCTCTTCATCTTTTGTGCTTATTTACAATCACTAGTCTTCTAATAGGCCATACTATCCCCAAACACTAGTCTCTTCTATACATTTCTGACAGATCTCAAATCTTTAGTAGCATCCAACCATCTACCAAATTAAATAAAAATCCCACCCTGGCATTAAGGACCTCACCATATGTTCCCAATCCATCTCTCTAGGGGACTCTTTTTTCAGGAGAGGGTGGGCTTAGTCTATTCTCCTTCCCTAAATTTGCTTTAGATTTTCTTACTTTATTTATACCTCTACTTATAATTCTGCTTATACCATCTCCTTCTCCTAGAATAACTTCTAATTACATCAGTTGAAATGTTAGATTTTCCAAGTGGAGTGATCACCTCCTCCATGAAGCCCTCCATGGTCAGCCACAAATGACTTACAATCCTTTCAAGTCATACTGTGCATTATCTACATAGCCCCTGTGAAATGTATATGCAGTCTTGTATTTTCTACATTTGTCTGTTGGCAGATGTCTGCTTAATCCTAGAGTGGGGCATATAGTTGGCTCTCAATAATGTTAATTTCCTGCTACCTGAAGAGCATTATTTCTTATTTATCTGTATATGTTCCGTAGTGCTCATAGTAAGTACTCAGCAAATTGTCAAATGATCAGTTGAATGAAATTACTCTTAGGGACCTATTCAATTCAGTGCAATAAGTGGACTCTTATTCTAAGAACTAAAATTCTCCCCTTAAATGTGCTTAATATTTCTATAGCAACCTCTGAAAATCCCATGCCTGCAACACATAACCCTTTTCCTAGAGATGCTATTTTGGATAGGAAGTCTGGAGATTTAATGAAATCTAAGAGGGCTTTCTGAAGAGTATTCTATGAAGTCCATACAAAAGTTATTCTAGCACATTTTCCCACAGCAATTAAATATGCCAAAATGGCTTATGAGGAGATTAACTTCTGAGATTAAGGGTAAATTTACTTCCTCCTTTTATTTAAAATAAGTTCCTTCCCACTGTACTGGAAAGCCAAATAAGGTTTAAAAAAACTGAATTCACTAGAGTCTGTGTGTAAAGAAAAGTACATGGAAGCAGCATCTATTCTCTAAAGACCTAAATTTAATCCAATGACACAGTCACTTCAAAAAAAGGAAAATGGGCATTTGGAAGAGAAATAAAGGGTAGGAATAAATTCTCAGGTATGGAGAATAGACAGTGATGACTTTATGAAAGTTATTTATCTTATTTTGTATTTACATTTCACTCATAATTGTATTAAGAAGTGCTTATTTTAAAAACATTGTTTATACAGCAGGTACTGAGGGAAAGGAGGCATTTTCTAGCAATTATAGTGATTAAGCATTTTGAAGCTTTTTATTGTGCTCTGTGCATGGTCAAAGTGCTTTCCCTTGAAGAGCCTGATTCTGAATTCAGAAAAGCGAGACTGTTGGGGTTTTTATACTAGGCCATTTAGCTTTGCCTCTGGACTCAGACTGAAAGCTCTGCGGCCTGAGTCTTGTTCAGGATTTTGAGAGCCTCTGCTGATCCAGTGTTATTTCAGTAGCCCTGTCAAGAGTAGAGATTCTGGAAGAGATACCAAAAAAAGGGTATAGGTTTAAATTCCTTTTCTTCCAGCTTCCAGGGGACTGTCAAAAATAATTTTATTTATTATGCAGCAGAGTTTAGCATTTTTAATTGCTCTTCTATTTTTTTTCTTTTTGAAAATTTATCTTCTTTTGTATTTAATGATAAGTTCATTCTTCTATATTTTCAACCTTCTAGACTGCTCCTCCTCAGTGTTCCTTTTTTCTTCTCACACCCATGAAATCTCCTGTCTTCTCCTCTCTTCTGGGAAATTTCACAAACTCTCATGATGTCAATTCTCATAAATCCTAGATGTGTACCCTTATCTTGATCCCTGTCCTAAGCTCTTGTCTATATTTCCACCTACCTTTTCAGCTGGATCTTTAAACTTAATATGTTCAAAACCACACCATGATGCCACATCTGCTCACCTGCAATGTGTCTTTGTATTAAGGCCCCTTCCAAAACAGCTGTATTCTAAACCTCAGGAGCCAGTCAGACTAAAAACAATCATCTTCAAATATTTACACCCCTGCTTCCTCTAACCAACCAATGATTTCTGTTTGTTTTATCCTTGAATGCCTCTCATATATACTGCTTCTTTCTATAGGCTTTGCTGCTACTTACTTTGGCTCCTTCCTAAACTAATTCTAATAATTTCCTAAGTGGTCTCCCTGGCTCTAGTCTTTCCAACTTAGCCTACACTTGAATGCTAAGGCAAACTTTGGAACATCTAGCTTCTATCATGATTTTTATTCAAATCATTCAAAACACTTCTGTATCTATCCTTTAAAACTACATCTTGGCACTTCTATGATCCAGCCCCAACAGAGCTTTTCAGTCTGGTCATTATCATCATAATAAGAGCCACTGTTGCATGAGATTTTACTCTGCTAATATTGTCCTAAGTACTTTATTGGCATTATGTCATTTAAGCATTATGATACCTCTTGAAGTAGGTATTAACATCCCCACTTTACAAGAGATGACTACAGCAGTTTGAATTTATTTTATGAATCCCAAAAAGAGAAAGATTATGTTTTTAAAACTAATTTATTCCTGTGGGTGTGATACCCTTTGATTGCATTAAATTTGGTTGAGAGACCTTTGATTAGATCATTTGATAAGATGACTTTTGGGCTGACTTTAGTGAAAAAGTACCTCTTTTGGTGCCTCGATTTGGACTTTTCACAGGTTTGGAACTATAAGCTTTTACTTCAAAGAAATTCCCTTTATAAAAGCCAACCCATGTATGGTACTTTGCATCGGCAGCCCTTTGGTAAACTAAAACAACAATGATGTCAAGCTATAGAGATGGTCTTGTCCCCAAGCCACACAGCTGGTAAGTGGTGAGACTGAAATTTGAAACTAGGCATTCAGAAACTTAATTGCAGGCTCTAAATCACTACTTTGCCCCAAATTAACTTTGATGCTTAAGCATCATCATCATCTATAACATTTATTAAGTGCCTACAATGTGCCAGGAACTGGGTATAGAACTTTTACATATGGTTTCATTAATTTTCAAGATAGCCCTGCAGTGTATGTATTATTCCATTTCACAGATGAATTTTTTAAATAAATTAATTTTACTGATACATATTAATAAAGCATACATCCACCCAAAGCATACAATCAATGGCATTTGGTATAATCACATAGTTGTGCATTCATCACTTCAATCATTATTAAACCATTTTCATTATTCCAATAATAATAATAATAATAATAAACAAAAAACAGACAAACAAAAACTCATCACCTCTCAATCTTTTCTATGCTTCCCCTGCTATATTTAGCTGCTATTCTGTTTCTATCTCTCTAGTTTATTTGTATTAATATTTTGTAAAAACAGTTTTGAATATGCAATGTTACCCATGTTTGTACCTCACATGAAGTTTCACTATGTTATACAATCCCATGTTACATTTTTCAGCTTTCCTTCTAGTAATATGCATGTCCTTAGACTTTCCTTTCAACCACTGTCATACCCATATAATAGTTCTGCTATTTACAAACACTATGATGTTCTTTCACAATTTCTATTCATTTCCAAAGAGTTACAAACAACTTTTTACCAATTCTGCACAGATTAACCCTCAACTTTCCATTCTCTACCCTCCTTCTATTTTCTGGAGACCTATATTCTAATTCTTAACTCCATGAGTTTACACAATATATTTTGTTCCTATCCTTCTCCAGGATAGACCATATGTTGGGTCAAAAGACAGGTCTCAAAAATTTTAAAAAGATTGAAATTATACAAAACACTTTCTCTGATGATAAGAATGAAGCTGGAAATCAATAATGGATGAAAAAATGGAAAATTCATAAATATATGGAGATTTAACAACACACTTTTAAATAATCAGTGAGTCAAAGAAGAAATTATAAGGGAATTCAGTAAATATCTTGAAATGAATGAAAATGAGAAGACAACATGTCAAAACCTAAGGGACACTGCAAAGGCAGTGCTGAAAGGGAAATTGATAGCCCTCAATGCTCAAAAAGAAGAAAGAGCTAAAATTGAAGATTTAACTGTGCACCTGCAGGAACTAGAAAAAAAGAGCAAACCAATCCCAAATCACGCCAAAGGAACGATAGTAAATATCAGAGCAGAAAGAAATGAAATTGAAAATTAAAAAAAACAATTTCAAAACTATTTCAAAAGTTGGTTTTTGAAGATCAACAAAATTGACAATCCCTTAGGTAGACTGACAAAGAAAAAAAGAAGACAAATAAATAAAATCAGAAATGGTGGGGAGGGGGCATTACCACTGACCCTGCAGAAATAAGAGAGATTATAAGAGGATACTATGAACAACTGTATGCCAAAAAAACAGACAATGTAGAGGAGATGGATAAATTCCCAGAAACAACAAACCACCTACACTGACCCTAGAAGAAACAGAAGACTGTAACAAACCAGTCACAAGTGAAGAGATTAAAACAGTCATCAAAAATCTCAAAGATGAAAAGCCCAGGACCAGATGGCTTCACAGGTGAATTCTACCAATCATTCAAAGACAATCTATTACCAATCTTGCTCAAGCTCTTCCAAAATATTGAACAGGAAAGAATGCTACCAACTCATTCTATTACAATACAAAACCAGATAATACAAAAACCAGATAAAGATACTAAGAAAAAAGAAAATTACAGACCAATTTCTCTAATGAATGGATATGCAAAAATCCTCAACAAAATACTTGCAATCCAAAAGCACATTAAAAAATTATACACCACCATCAAGTGGGTTTTATCCCAGGTATGCAAGTGTGGCTCAACACAAGAAAATTGATTATTAATAAATTGAAGAAAAATCACATGATTCTCTCAATGGATGCAAAAAAGGCATTTGACAAAATACAGAATCCTTTCTTGATGAAAACACTCCAAAAGATTGAAATAGAAGGAAGTGGTCTCAATATGGTAAAGTGTATATATAAAAAACCTACAGCTAGTTTTATACTCAATGGTGAAAGTTTGAAAGCTTTCCCACTGAGATCAGGAACAAGGCAAGGATGCCCACTGTCTCCACTGCTATTCAATATAGAAGTTCTAGCTAAAGCAATTAGGCTAGATAAAGAAATAAAATCCCAAAAAAGAAAAGAAGAAGTAAAACTTTCACTATTTGCTGATGACATGATGCTATTATCTAGAAAATCCTGAAAAATCCACAACGAAGCCACTAGAACTAATAGACATGTTCAGCAAAGTGGTGGGATACAAGTTTGGTATGCAAAAATCAATAGCATTTCTATACACTACTGATGAGCAATCTGAGGAGGAATTCAGAAAAAAATTCTGTTTATAATAGTGACTAAAGGAATAAAAGATTTATGAATAAACTTAATCAAGGACATAAAGGACCTGTATTCAGAAAACTATAAAGCATTGTTAAAAGAAACCGAAGAAGACTTAAATGGAATGACATTCTGTGTTCATGGATTGGGAGACTAAATAATGTTAAGATGTCAATTCTACCCAGACTGATTTACAGACTCAAAGCAATCCCAACAAAATTTCCAACAGCCTTTTCCTTTTCTTTTCTTTTGCAGAAATGGAAAAGCCAATTATCAAATTTATTTGGAAGAATAAGGGGCCCCAAATAGCCAAAAATGTCTCAAAAAAGAATAATGAAGTTGGACAACTCCTATTTCCTGACTTTAAATTATATTACTTAGCTATAGTGGTAAAACAAAACAAAACAAAAACAGCATGGTACTGGCATAAGGATAGAATTTGCCAATGGAACAAAATTGTGAACTCAGAAATAGATCCTTACATGTACAGTCAAGTCATTTTTGACAAGGCAGTCAAGGCCTCCCAGCTGGGCAGAAAAGTCTATTCAACAAATGGTGCTGGGGGAACTGGATATCCATATCCAAAAGAAAGAAAGAGGACCCCTATCTCATATCTTATGCAAAAATTAATTTAAAATGGATCAAGGGCCTAAATATAAAAGTGATAACCATAAAACTCCTAGAAGAAAATGTAGGGAACATCTTCAAGATCTTGTGGTAGGTAATTTCTTGAACCTTACACCCGAAGCATGAGCAGCAAATGAAAAAATAGATAAATGGGACTGTCTCAAAATTAAACAGTTTTGCACTTCAAAGGGCTTTGTCAAAAGGGTGAAAAGGCAGCCGACTCAACAAGAAAAAGTATTTGGAAATCACATATCTGATAAGGGCTTAATATCCATGATACATAAAGAGATACTACAATTCAACAATAAAAAGACAAACAAGCCGGTTTAAAAAATGGGCAAAAGACTTGAGTAGACCTGTGCCCAAAGAAGAAATACAAATAGCGAAAAAGCACAGATAAATTTTTATTCTGTGGGAATGGTCCAAATAAAACATAAGGACCAGTCATTCACATTTATGCTTACGGAGCACCATCTTCACACTTATTTTAGTTCAATAACATCTCAAAGGCAGACATAGTTTTGAGGCATGGTTACATGCCTCTGCCTTCCTTTTAAGTTCTTTTAAACCAGAACACAAACTCAAATGTCTGTGTAAGTAGAGCAGGTAACACAAATAACTCAGGCTTTAAGGCCACAAGACTGGTAAGAATTGTGGAAAATAGTCAGGTTTCAATGGTTGTGACACCAGGCAGGTGAACACACACATATATACATATGCACACACAGTTTGCGGCCCCTTATTATTTCTTTTTTTTTCTTAAGCAAATGTTATTAGATAGATAGACTAGCGAGATAGATCAAGAGATGTACATGTCCATATTCAGGATGAATGTGAAGTCATTGGTTTGCAGCTACTCATATTTGAACCCATAAAGGCATCTGATTAAGGCATGATGATCACTTTTAAGGAGTTACTGCTTTGGTTGAATTGTTTCATTTAGGTGGTGATGACACAGGTAAGTTCTAGTACTTTCTCAAAGCAGAAAAATAAATCACGAATCCCTTGTTTTCTTTGATCGGATGCTTATCATTCAGAGCTTGAGAGCACAGCGGGAGCCTCTCCATCTGAGGCCTGATCAGGGCTCCACTCTGAGCACAGAGCTTTCTGCTCCCTGCTGTGGGGACAGTTATCTGGCCATGCATAAGCCTTGGGCCCTCACTGTAGAAAGCTCGAGGCGTCTCCTTTGCCGCTTGGTTTTTCAGAGCTGGCGGATGGGGCCGCATTGTTTCGAAGTTTCAGTTTGGAAAATTCAGACATGAAGGGTTAATCTACAGTTAAAAATAGTCCTTTTGGAGGAAATTATGCCATAAATGAGAAACCTGTGCGGAGTTCTGGGTTCTCTCTTTGTGTTAGCTTTGGCAGGGCCAGGAGCCTGTTTGGATGATAAAGCCAGCATTTGAAACCTGTATTTTATATCACAGGGAAGCTAAGCAACTTTAAAATACTCCACATTTGCCTTTTGATACCCCATAACCAGTAGATGAACTTTAATTTCTGGGAGGCCTCCCAGTGATTAATGCCTTTACATTTATGACGTGAGAAGAGTGAACCGTATGTTGCAGTTGGTCTTCTGTCCGTTTCGGAGACGCGCTGGTGCCAGGATTTTGATGTGCACTCGCATTCTGGCACCAGGCTTCACACTTCTCACCCAGCACAGAGCCAGCTCGCAGATCCTGTTCAGCACAGCGACTCCAGACATGCAGCATCAATTTGAAGGCGGCCTCCTAAAATGTGTCAGGCACAGTCTCCCTCTTCCTATTTGGAGCCTGTTGTGTCAGGCTAGGACCTCTCTCAGCTGTCTGCAAAGCAGCTTTGGAAGGGATGAGTTTGCTAGCTATTCACTGAGGCAGTCTCCATGAAGTTGCGGCTTGGCACTATGGGGCTACTTCCCAAATGTTTCCTTTTCCCATACTTGCTGTTAAGAGAAAACCCTTACACCTTGCTTATCACATTTCCTTTCGAGCTTGTGTGCTCTGTTCTCTTGGAGGGGACGATATTGGAGTGAACACCTTCAGGGCCTTCTTTAATTCCTGCACCCCCCCGTGGGAGAGGAGTGACAGTCACTGAGGCATGTGTGGGAGCTGTTAATTCTGTCCACTAAATATTTTTGGTTCTCCCCACCTTGAGGCACATGGTAGGATTACACTTCCTGCCTCGGGTGGCCGTGTGACTTGTTTTGGTCAATAAAAATGAATAGAAGTGACAATGTTTTACTTTGGATTGTAAGCTTTAAGGATCAGTGCTTGATTTAGCAATTTCCTCCTTTCCCTAATGTAGTGAATGAAAATGAAGAAGCACATTTTGAAATGAGCACCCCAATCAGCCCGACTTCCTGAGTGACTATGATGAACAGAGCAGCCTTGCTTACCCACGGTAGACTTGTGGTATGAACAAGAAATGCACGATTGGACATTAACCACTGACATTTTGGGATTGCTTGTAATTGAATGAGAATCCAGCCCATTCTGACTAACATGCCTTGTTAGCTAGAGAGTGGAGCAACTGCATTGAAGCTCACACAATGCAGAGCCAGTTCTATCTCTTTCTTGTCTCACTCCCTTTTATGTGTCAGTAAAAAAGGCAAGTTTCCCCCATAATTTTATCCTCCATGTAGAAAAGAGACAGAGTCTCCTTTAACAAGACCACTATCTCTGGTTTTTTTTTTTTCCTGTGACAGGAGAGAGATATCAAAGTCTAAATCGAGAAAGGAGATAGAAAAAGTTGCTATGTTCTCCAGCTAGATTTACCGTGAACAAATCTACTATATTTTGATCCCCACCTGATTCACGTCTGTTTCTTCTCACATTGTTCAGGAAGGCATTAAAAGGAGAAGTGATAATGACTGGTTCCCAAAGCCTCAAACCTCCCACTCTTTCAGATCTTGGATCTTTGTATAGCATGCCATTTAGTGCTTCATGTAGATAACAAATGCCAGCATACTTTTTGTTGTTGTTTCTTAAAAGTCCTGAAATGGTAGTAACCTAATGGTTCAAAGATGTGGTAGGCAGGATTCTAAGATGGGTCCCAAGATTCCTACTGCCTGGTGTTCACTCCTTTATAATCTCTCTCCCTTTGATACAATGGAATATCACTCTCATGATTAAGTTCCATTATCTGGCAAAGGTGAAGGCATTTGATGATGTAATTAAGGTCCCTAAAAAGTTGATTTCAAGTTCATCAAAAGGGAGATTATACTGGGTGGGCCTGACCTAATCAGGTGAGCTTTTTCAAGAAAGTTTGTAGTTACAGATAGTCATTTTTCTGCTGACCTTGAGAAAGCAAATAGCCATGTTGTAAACAGCTGCAGGAGGCCATATGTCAAGGAACTGAGAGTGGGCTCTGAAAGCTGAGAGTGGTACCTGGCTTATGGCTTGCAAGAAAACAGGGACCTCAATTAGAAACAAATTCTTCCAACAACCTGAGGGAGCTTGGAAGTACATTTTTTCCCTAGCTGACCCTCCTGATGAGCAAAGAGCCAGCCAACACCTTGATTTCACCCTTGGGAGACCATGAGCAGAAGACACAGCTAAAATGTGCCAAACTCCTGCCTGACCCATGGAAACTGGGAGATAATAAATTGTTTTAATATACTAGATATAGAGTAATTGGTTATGCAGCAATAGAAAACTAACAAAGAATGACAGTTTCTCTTGAACTATCTGGCTATTTTAAATAACAAATTATTTAGGCATATCCTGACAGTTCCCTAACTCTCTGAAACCGATTGTTACTCCCACCTGGAACAGTGACATTGGAAAAAGTTTTTGCAGAGATTAAATGTGTCATTTGTCCTCCTCAATGCATACCCAATCAAACCCCTGCCAACAGCCAGTCTGAGAGAGCTTCACGGTCTCTAGTCCTTCTGGTTCATAGTGTCTACCTTCCCTTCACTGGGAGCATTCCGTCCCTGTTATTCCCTAATCAAATGCATCTGGAATCTGGGGATATCAGGAGGCCTGTAGTGTATCTCTAAATCCAAATGATGGGCCCCTTTTGAGCACGGTTCTGAAAAGGAAATACGATATATGTAAAGACATCCGTTTGACTGGTTGGAAAGTTCTTGGCATTATAAGGTAAATTTAAACATTGGAATATATGCTTTTGTAATTGTAGCCCAGCCAGGCAGAAATGAGCCTCATTGTGAAGGGGAGAGGGAATTTTTTGTTTGTTTTTTCAACTCATTTTGGCACCATATTTTTGAAGTTGATAGCCAGATAGGATACAAGCAGTTTCATAAAAGAACTATTTGAGGAAAATAACTTTTTCTTTATATTTATAGATGGTTTGACTTGTTACATTTTATGTATAACTTTTAATAAAAAGAAAAACAAGCAAAAAAAGGCAACACATAAATGGTGAAGATTTTTAGGTCCATTACCTAGGAGGATGGAAAGGCACCAAAAAATCAGTTTAGGAGAAATCATGCAGATTTGCCAAATCTTAAGGAGAGAGACTCAGTTTTCATGAAGAGAGAGAGGAAGCAAGAAAACTGGCAAATGTCTGAAATGTGCTGTATTCTTTTAATTAAGAACAAAGGAGCATCTGACCAAGTGGCAATGAATGTTTGGTCAGAGCTGCACAGAGCTCTATTCCAGGTGAGTTTAGCAATAGGACTCCACTATATGGGCATATTATTATGACGAGAAAACCAAGAGCAAATGAGGTCAAAGATATTTAAGGGTGTGGTTTTTCTCTTCAGTGTTTGTTAAGGATTTTCCTGAAAAACCAAACCAAAACAAAAACTAATGACAAAGAAACGTTGAACAGGAATTCTATGTAAAATTGTTGAATTGAATCTATGGCTTAAGAGTTTCTGGGGACTTCTGAACCATTGCTTTCCACACTGATTGATCAAATAAATGCAAATTTAAGAAATATCATGTGGTTGCTTATCCACATTGTCTCACCAGTGTGACGGATCATCACGTCTTGGAAGAAGGACCCAGCTGGAGCTAAAAAATGGACAATATTTGCTTTCTTGGTGCCCTGTAGAGATTCAGCAATTTCTAGGCATTGCTTGAGTTGTTTGGATTCAACAATTTATTGTTGAATTGTTCTTCCTACCCTTACCCTTGGCCAGAGAAGATACAATAGCCTAATGGGACATTAGTACAGAAAACAGATATCCTGAAAAGAGTGGTCTTTAATGCATGTTATTCTTGGTGACCAATGTTGCCAGCTAGTTTAGAAGTTTGCCGATTTTTCTTTAGTTCATGCTTTTGGCCTCCTGTGTTAATAAGAGCAAATTTCTCAAAGAAGTTGCTTTTCAAGGGCTTGGAGGATTTGAGTAGGAAGCTCTAAGACTCTCTGGAAAGTTGCAGGATCAGCTCTTTTCATTTCATCTTGGTCATCTTTCCTCCCCCTCTTATGAAGTGATCCCTTTTCCCAGATTCCAAGGAACTTTATGTTGGCCAGTTACTATTCAAAACTTTTTATTTCCTTCTCTACTTAAAGTTGCAAATACAGCCCACTAGTTCATCTCAATTAGAAGGCTAAAAATTTGATTATTTAATTGAAGTACTTAAGTAGGATCACATGGTGAGAGATCTGTGGACTTTATCTTTCAAGGTATATTTAAAGTTTACAAGATAGTTTCATTAATATAAACAAATCTTTATTTGAGAAGTAGGGCTGGGTTTTTTGAGTCTGAGGATCTGTGTGTAGTTCTTTTCTAACTACAGCTGTCACACACCCATATCTTTTCCCCATGAAGAACAGGGGTCTGTAACTTAAAATTCCACTCCTGAAAGGCTGCCAGCTATCTGCAGTGGATGGAGATTCTGTTCTTCCAAAGACATATTGTTCTCATTGGGGTTTATACCACTCTATTACCTGCCGGAGTTCTAAATCAAGCAAAATATACATTGTGGATACACAATGGAGTCAAAGATCTGGAAATAAAAATGTCAGTTTCATTACTTGGTAGCACTACTGGAGAGCAACAGTTAGGCATATGGAAAGACTTGGCTTCCTGTTATTGTGCCCCAGAATTAGGTAGACTGACCTATTCAGTCAGAGGCAGCCTAGAAAACCATAGACTTTGCCCACAGGGAAATTTTCTTTACTACTACTCTTCCTACAGGTAAAGAATTGAACCAACCATATCTTCTCTGAAAGCAGACTGATCTGAAAGAAAGAGGGGGAGGGAAAGGATTGAGCTACTCACACGTGGTTCCTGCTTCCAAATTTATCTGATACTTCTCTTCTAGAACTGGCTGCATGATTTGCGAGTACCAGTGCAAAATGCAAATGCAGGTCTCCTTGCTCAAAAATTAGTAAGAATTTCAAGATGGCTTCTGTAGAATATTAAGCCAAACATCGGCCCTTCAAAACATGAGACCCTGTGTGACTGCGCAATTTGCATGCCCGGGAAGCCAACCCTGTTTACGTCTTCTTCTTTGGAGAAGACTAAGTAGGAGAAAGGAGGGAATCCAAGAATGTTTTACATGAACTGATGTCCATTTGCATGAATATACAGATAAGTGTAAAGGAGGCTTCCCCACAGAATAACATTTCTAAGCCTCCTATTTTCATAACCGCTTAGGCTTAATCAATAAACCAATGCTCCACTAGGTGCGTGGCTTAACCATTCAAGGGAGGAGAGCAGCAATATTATCAGAGAATTCCTGCTCTTATAGTCATGGATCCTCTTCCTATTGCCAGCCATTGTTACTTTCTTGGTCTTTTGTGGGCAGTGAAGAATTTACATCAAAGGACTCTGAAATAGGTCAGAATCATACAGTCATCAAATCAACTTCAAGGCTACTTGGTATCCAAGGCTGCAACTTTACTTCTTTCTTTTGTTGTATCCAAAATTATGTCCAGCCACATTATCTTACAGAACTATCAGAAATAGTGCACTGAAATCAAATTATATCTTAAAAGT
Source organism: Cabassous unicinctus (assembly GCA_029593785.1). Classification (NCBI taxonomy): domain Eukaryota; kingdom Metazoa; phylum Chordata; class Mammalia; order Cingulata; family Chlamyphoridae; genus Cabassous; species Cabassous unicinctus. The sequence goes on from JAQZBX010028919.1 coordinate 19,125, forward strand.
ATACCAGTAATAGAATGCCATAAATAAAATAAACCAAATTGGAATATAAGTCACTCCTATTATCAAGTTTACAGGGCAAAATTAAAATACAAACAGTAGAATCCTACATAAATTAAAGTCCATAAATTGTAAGTTAAAGTAAAAAAGAATTAAAGTCTGAAATCAAATTTGCTGGCTCTGGTTATTAAATGCCCAAAGAAATTGGAGCCCAAATGAATCCTCTCAATGCCTTATATTTTTCAGTATCACCTAGAGGCATTATCAAAGAGAAATAAACAGACTTTAAAAATTTTGGCTTGTTTCACATTTTAGGAAAGAAATCATAGCCTTAAAACATCAGGTTGGTCTCTTCGTTTCAGAGATAAATTTAAATAAAATAAGTGCTAAGGTGACCAGTGAGAAAGCTAAACAGCACTGAACTTCGGGAAATATCAATATCATTTTTTTTTTTAACTTGGGATTGTTTTTCTTAGCCACATGACAAAAAATAGTGAGTATTCCCACTATTAGTAAAGAGCTGGAAGGTGAACCTCAAGAGGAAGGATTTTCCATTTAATTGGGACTAAGCCAAATTGCCATGGAGAGGCCATGAGTGATTCTGGAACTGGAGTGATCTCTTTCCATGTGGTCAAGGCAAAGCCAGTGGTGACACAGGGCCTCTGTGTTCCACCCCTCCCTTGCTGAGCAGTGCAGAACATTGTGGAGGAAAGCCCCTGCAACAGTGTAGAAGTGACAACACCAAGGGCTGCTCTGCAAGTATGATAAAGAATAGCTTTGTCCTCCAGCACCAGCACTGGCTGTGGGAGAAAATGGAGACCTCTCCAAGGATTGTTCAGTTTCAGTGTTGACCAAAGGTGGCAGGAACACAAGCCTCCAATATCGGTTGGGACATCTTCCTTCCTCAAAGTGTCAAGTCTGAGTTCTATCATCAGTTTTATGGCAGCAACCAATAATATGGATCCATTAGCCAGAATAAGAATATATTTTATTTTGAAATTTATCACTGAGAGGTCTCTAGGAGATGGAGTGATATTATTCTGATAAAATGGAAACTCATTCAATTAATTAAATATTAAATAATACATTTATTAGTTACAAAGAGAAGGCATTTGTGGACTCTTAAATGAAGACCTTTTTCGACAGTTCGTGCATATTCACTTCAGCGTCTTCTTTCTGATAATGTATTATCAGTTTTGCTTCATGCATTTCTATCTTTTCCCCTCATCTGTACTCTTGCTCTGGGAAAGAGAATAAAGATTTCTTCTTCTCACTTTCATTGCACCTTCCTCCACCTTTGTGGCAGGGCTGAGTCCCAAGGAGCCTCGGTCACAAAGAGGGAGTAAGACTGCAATGATTCCTCATGTCTGAGCTCTGTCCTAGAGGCAGGAGAAATGTGTTACACTGGCTGAGTGAGAGACCTCAGGGTGAATTCAGAAGCCTCTGCTCTTGACACTTTCTGCATTATCCAGGGAAGTCTGGGAGTGGCTACTGGTGATGACCCTGGAAAGGTGAACAAGTAGTAACTCATGTCTTCTGGATCCTCAACAGTTAAGATCCGTTGCATAAACAATAAAATGTAGCTGATAATGTTTTTATTATCCTGGAAAAGAGGTATTTTTCTTAAAGAAAGAAGAAATCACTGTAAGGGAAAATTCTATTCCTCATGAAATAAGGCTTTTGTATGTTCAAATCAGTCTATGATCTACAGTTTTCTCAAATTCTTACTGGTTATACAACACTAGGGATGATTGTATACTTTCTAAACCAAGCCCATATGGTTTTAAACAGATTTAATGTGTGACCCTGGAACCAATACACTCACAGAACAAATTTTCACTTAAAGAATTTTCTTTAAAGCATTTTAGGATTCAAAAGTTTTCCATCGTTTAACTTCTTTCTTTGCACTTTGTTTTTTTACTGAAAGACACAGCAAAAGAAAAAGTCAAAAATGTAAATGTAGGTTAATAACTAGATAAGACCCAAAAGAAAATTGGCTGAAAATGGATTATGATATTGTAATATCAAAACAAAAAAACTCATAATCAAACTATATGCAAATTAAAAATTTCCTTACACAAAGATTATAGATTTCTGTCCTTCAGTGCTCCCTTTTGTCACTATATTCTCTTCATATCTAGATGGCCATCAAGCCAAACAGTTCTGGCATTTTCCCCTACACTGTTTTCTTCTCATTTCCCTACTACCATTCAATGCTAGGCTTTTATAATCTCATATATGTTGTATTGTATCAATCTCCTAACGAAACTTGGGCCATCAGCTGTTTCAGCCCAGGATTCCTCTTTCAGTTTACACTGGTGACACAGGGTCTTTTTCTTTATGCAGGCTCCGGAGCCCCAGGTCCTGGCATACAATTGCATTCCTTTTCCTTTTGCGAACATGAACTATATAATGGGGTTTCTCCTCCAAACTATGCTGTCCAGCATAGTTTATTGAATCCTCTATACATCAGCATATCAGTTTTTTCTGTTTCAGTGTGGACATAGATAGATTATAGGAAATAAGAAATAAGAAAAATGCAAAGAACTTATGTAGTTTCTGACTCCCTTCTGACATGTTAACTGAAAGATATATTTGGCTTTGTTCCTGGGCTTTATTTCAGAGGACAGGGTTCACCAATCCTACCTAGGTTTCCAGATTCCACCTTAGTAAGGACCATTTTAAAGTTAACCTCATATCTCAGCTTGTTGAGGTAATTTAGGCAGAAATATTGGTACCACTTAGGCCTAACATGAGCAGTTATCTCTCTGAGAACATCCAAACTAAATGAGATCCAGATCCCTTTTGAATTATCCTAATCAAAGTCTCTTAGGATTTTTTCACTTCTTACTTTGTATTTTCAGTTTTATCTCCACTATTCCTCTAAATCTGCAGGTTTCAATCTGCCCTCCTCAGAGCACTGCAGGGTGTCACAGAGCCCCCATAAAGCTATGGCGTGGAGGAGACAGGGAAAGAGTGCACATGCAGGCATGAATGTTGTGGCATGCTCCCCTCACCATTCACCCACAGTAGCTGTGGGGATTTTTCCTTGCTTTTTTTTTCTTCCTGTTTTACATACTGGATTTGAACAAAGGGATTTGGATCCTGCTAATCCTTCAGTCATCCCAAATCTTCCCATCCTTTTTCATCAGACATGAGAAAAAATTGCCTGCTCACAAATGTCTTCCCAATTTTCAAAATCCTTTTTTTCTTTTACTACTGCCTTTGACACCGATGACCATTCTCCACTCAATCAAGACTCTCTCCTCTCACCATTTCTAAGACGTTGCCCTATCTCTCTGACAATTTTTGCCCTATATTTTAGTTGACTTTACTCCCCGCCACAGATGGCACGTGTCTTTTGTGGTCTATTGCTTTCGGCCATACTCTCCATTCTTTTTTCTTTGAACCGGGCCATATCATGTTGACTTTCTTCTCCAAGTGAAACTTCTTTATTATTTTGCTCCAAGCCAGCTCTTGGTACCTTTCTCACTAGGTATTCAGACAAAGTAACCAATGCAAAAAATTTTTTTCCCAGAGTCTGAGATGTATTGAGAGGGTGGGGGTGGGGTGGCTACATGAGAGCTGTGGGGGCCTGAGGATGAAGCCTAGCTTCTGCCTGGGAGTGGGGTGGGGGTGCAGCTGCATGGTGGGCAGCCGGGCAGCAAGGAATCCCACAACCTGGTTTACTTGAAAGTGTGACTCTCAGCTCCTCCCCGCCCAAAGCTTTTGGGCCCAAACATGGCCACACAGCAGGGGTGTTTGCAGTAGGGCAATAGTGGCAATAGTCACAACAGCAATGTCTTCTTAAGATGAAGTATCCTTGGATGAATCTAACATTTTAAAATTTGCTTGGAGTTAGAGTATTTCTGTACTTCTAGTGCTAGGATATTTTGTCAGTTTCCTTTCTCTCAGGCCCCTGCCCACAGGCCAGCTCTGCTATGTACAGGAAAGAGATTTGGTCAATTCAGTGGAATAATTATATACTTCCCAGCTGAACAAGGGATTTAGTTTTTTAGAAATGAATATTTGATTAGCTTCAAAATTGACAGAGCACAATTTCAGAGGGGAATGACAGTGAATGAACTTAGTAATAACTCTCTTTCTATACACAAAAGAAAACAGAATATTTACTTTTCCTGATTGTGTTTTTAGCATCAGCCATATAGTGACCATTAAACAATGAAACTCTTTGCCTGCCAAAAACACTTTTAGAATTTTATTAATACTTTATTTTATTAAAGGAGATCATCTTAGTAAAAATATTTCATATGAATATATGTTACTCTGATCAAGGTGAAAAGAATACGATTTGGAGAGTTTCACTTCCAATAGTGGCAGATTAGTTAACTTAAACCAGTCTTCACATCAGGACAACTGAAGAAACTGGATAGTTGTTTTTTTCAAGTGGATTTTTGAAGGTAGCAAAGAGCTTGGAATACAGTGAGGAATAGTCAGGCCAAGACTGGGAGAACTCAGAGAAGCCACTCAAAATTGCTGTTGCTTTGGGGATATATTCCTAAGCTGGAAGCAGCTACAAAACTGAGCTGTGCTTTTGGTAGTATTGTGGAGCTGGGAGGACAGACACGAAAGTCCATATCCTGCCAAGGATGAGGATTCTGGCCCACATGTCTGAAGAGCTATGCCCTAAAGGACGAATGAACCAGAAGTAATAAAATATTACTGGGACTTGCAGCCAGAATTTCATTATTTAAGGTTAATAAAACCCCAAATCATTCCATCACTCACAGAAGTTAATAGAAATAATCTCTGAAGAAATTTACCATTGTAATAGATATCAAAATCATCTACCAAATAGTTCATTAAATAAACTTCTAAAACATAGCTAAAGATAACAAAATAGGGACAAAACATCAGAAAATGCACACAACAGAAATATACCCACAAAGACATGAGATGGTGGAACTGTCAGATATAGAAAACAATGCAACCACTCTAACTGAGGTTTTAAAATTTAAAGGGCAAGATTGGATTATTTGGGAGGAAACTACACGTCACTGTAAAAGGTAGCATAGCAGATATAATAAAGAAAGCAATTAAAATTATAGTATTATTCAAATCACAAATAAAAACCAAGATAAAGTAGAATAACTCAGTTTATGACATTAAGAACAAATTAGACAGAGCTGAAATCAGTGAACTGAAAATAGATCAGAAGAAACTATTAAGATAGAAGCATAGAACAACACAAAGATAAAAAATACAGATAAGGGAGAAGAAGTTTAGAGGACTCAGAAAAAAATACATGATATATTTTTTAATTTAAGTTACCAAAAGGGGCAAAAGAGAATAGGATAGAGGCAATATTTCATATGAAAACAACTGAAAATACTCCAGAACAGATAAAAAGCAGATTTTTAAAAAGCCAATGAATTACAGTAGGACAAAAAAGAAAAAAAGAAGTCTTCCTTAAACATGTCGTAGTAATGCTTCATAAAACCAAAAGCCATTTTAAAGCAGCTAGAGGATATTACCTTTAAAGAAACAATGGTCACAGAGCTTCTTGAGTGCAACAATGGAAACCAAAAGACAGAGGAATGGCGTTTACCATGAATTAGAAGGAAATCAGAGTTTCAAACCTGGAATTTTATACCCAGTGAATATATTCTTCAAAAATGAATGCAAAATGAACCACAGCAGTAGCAACAACAACAAAAAACAACAACAAAACAGTGATTTACTAGCACTTTTCACTTAAAGAAAATTCTAATGTATATACTTCGGGCAGAAGGAAAATAATTCCAGACAGAAGGTCAGATGTGAGTAAAAAATTCTACACATGAGGATAAACCTAATGAATATTGGCTGTGTAAAACAATAATAATGATGCTTTTTTATAGGGTTTAATGTATTTCTGGTTTAATACTGTATCATTAAAAGACCGAATAGCAGCAGATTATAAATTAAGAGTTGGGTAAACAGAGTTTAGAAGTTCCAAGGTCCTTGCATTGTCCTAGAGGAGAGTAAAGATATTGAAAAATAGTAAATTTTGATAAGTGAGCTTGCATGATTAAATACAAGGGACAAAAGGACAGATGCTGTTGTTGCCCTGAGTCATCGTCCACTGACCCACTTTAAATACCTCTGCAAATGTAGACTGTCCAACATACTAACAGCTTAGCATCACAAGTGTCTGCTTCTATTTCCCTTTGTACCTGAAAGAATTCTGTGACACCTCTGGAACCCACTGCACCTCAAGGAGATGCAATCTATTTTTGCAGGGAAGCTAACTACCTCTGGAGTATCCCTCAACCAATGGGGATAGAATTTGGTGAAAAATATCCTAGCCACCCTGTTCTCCAGTGGGATGATCCTGAACTATGGTCCACCTAGGTTCTCAGAGGGTTCACAGTAGGACTGAGCCCCTGTTGTCCACAGTAGTACCTCACTCATTAATATACTCATTATTGGCTTCTCTCCCTTCTGTGTTTCATATTCAATTATCATCTCAGTTCTTCCTGGGATTTCTCCCAAGTAAATTCCTGGCACCCAAGTCCTTGTCATACAATCTTATTTTAGGGAAGTCTAAAATAAGGAGATTGCACCAGAAGTGGCCCTAGAAAACAGACCTTTAGAATGTGAAACAAGGACCTGATTGCAGATGCTAAGTAGGCTGTTGAAAACCTTTCATGTATTGTGGTATCACAATTCCTTAGACTATCACTGTGGAAGACTAGGGCAAAGTATAAGTGTAAGGGGGAAGCAGTGGCTTATGCAATAACTCTAGTACCTGAAAGATAAGGTGTAATTATAAGCAATGCAGAAGTAGCTGGCTATTGTTAACTGATCTAAAGACCTTGAAGAAGGAGACAGGCTCAGATGAGCTATGAAATCCAAAAGGCTCCTGTCTTAGTTTCCTAGGTCCGCTATAACCAAGTACCACAAACTGGCAGAAATTTATTGCCTAGAAGTCCAAAAGTGAGAATACTTCCTTGTCTCTTCCTAGCTTCTAGTGGTTTGCCTGCAATCCTTGGGCTTCAGTCTCTGCCTCAACTATCACATGATGTTCTCTCCTGTGTCTGTTTGTGTCTAATTCCCTCATTATTAGATGTACAACAGTCATTTGGATTAGAGCCCACCCTAACCCAGTTTGACCTCATCTTAACCAGTAACATCTCAAAGACCTTATTTCCAAATAAGTTCAAATTCACAGGACTAGGAATTAGGATTTGAACATGTCTTTGCTGGGTGGGGGCTGGGCACAATTAACCCATAGCTTCCATTGAGGCATTTAAAGTAACCTTTCTCTCCTGCATCAGGAAGACTGACTGCATGGAAAACCAGGTCCAAAATGTGTCATAAAAATGGCAAAGCTACAAAAGAGGTTGAATACACTGCCCTAGCAAGACTCTTAGGTGGACTCAATTATGGCTTCCCTACACATGGCTCATCTGTCCTTTCCATTTAAGCCTATACTTGGTGCTGGAGTTTGTAGGTGTACATTCAAGAGACTGGAGTCTTTGGGCTGTCCATGTGCCAGCTGGGCCCAGAACCTCAGCAGAGTTGCAACACCTACTCTCCACAGTTCATTGGACTCACCCAGGACAACTAACAAGGAGGTGAGGATTGATAACCACCATACCAAGGAAATAAGAAAGCTGACAACTGCAAGCAAGGGAGTCCCATCCATCAGCTGTGTGGGATCAAGCCTCCTATCAATTAGAGGTGGAGTGGACATCACCATCCCAGAATCCTCAGGATTGGGGAATGAATTATGGACTAGAGTAGACTTACTGGTATCCTACTATAGGCATATTGTGATTCTAGCATTGGAAGAAATTACAACATTGATGTGGAGGCAGTGGCCACTGGAGGCTCTGGCGGCAGGAAGAGGGAAAAACAGGTGTAATACAGGGACTTTTTCGGGACTTGGGAATCATCCTGAATGACACTGCAACGACAGATATAGGCCATTTTACATCATCACATAACATGCAGAACTGTATGGGAGAGAGTGTAGACTACAATGTGAACTATGGTCCATGCTCAGTGGCAAAGCCCCAGGATGCATTTATCAATTGCAATGAATGTGCCACACTAATGAAGGATGTTCATGTGGGAGGATGTAGGAGGTGTGGGGAGTGGGGCATATGGGAATCCCTATGTATTTTTTGTAACATTTATGTAATCTAAGTATCTTTTAAAAAATAAAAAAAAATATTTTTTGAAAAAAAGTACATATATAAAATTTAATGAATTATTTTAAAGCAAGTATCCATGTAACCACCACCCAGGTCACAAGTTTGAACTTCGTAAGAGCCTGTCTCAATTTAACCCTTTCTCTCCCTACTCAAAGATATCACTGCCCTGACATATATAATACTTTCTTTCCTTGTTTTTTTAAAAATAGTTTTACCACCTGGAAATGCATCACTAAATAATATAATTCAGTTTTGCCTGTTTTGAAAGTTATATAAATGGA
>JAQZBX010028920.1:0-27573 GCA_029593785.1 Cabassous unicinctus
CATGGTATATTCTGATGGAAAATGGCCTACATTCGTCGCTGCTTCGCCACTCAGGACAACCCCCAAAGTCCCAAAAAAGCCCAAGTATTTCAACTGCCCCTCCTCTCCCTGCCCCAAAAATGTCCAGTGGCCACCGGCTCCACCTCACTGTTACAATTTCTTCCATTGCTTGAATCACAATATGTCTACAACAGAACACTACCAAGTCCACTCTAGTCCACAGCTCCTCCCCCCATCCTGAGGGGACTTGGAAGGTGATGTCCACTCCACCTCCAAGTGAGAGAGGGCTTATATTCCATGAATATAGTGGATGAGATTATCTTGCCTTCAGCTGCAGGCCCTCTCCATTCCCTGGGATGGCTGTTGCCCATCATCGTCTCCTCGCTAGGTTACTTGGATGAGTCCATTGAGCTCCACTGAGATTCCAGGCACAGCTAGCACATAGGTGGGCCAGAGGCTCCAGTCTCTGGAAGCACACCTAAAAACTCCAACATTACATAGAGGTTTGAGTAGAAGGGACTGATGGACCATGTGCAGGGATGACTTGTTTGAGTCCAACTCTGTCAGTCTCAGGAACACAGATGCCAATGAAGAGCCCACTAATTAGGCATCAATCTCTGGGGCTATCCCCACTTGTATAGGACCTGGGTGTCACCAGAGTTCTGATTTCTTTTTCACAATAATTTTTCCTACCAGATTCTCTTCAGATCAGATAATCAATGGATCAGCATATAATTGTTAAACACTTGATAACAGAGAAGCACTGGTTTGGAAAGTTTACAATTCCCTTGGCTTAGCAGAACAATGCATATAACTAAATAAGAAATAAGTCACAGTAAATCATCATGGGCTAAATTGCCTGGTACAGGATATGTGTGGAACAAACTCAGAAAAGGGAAGATCAGTAAAGATGGCTTCAAGGCAGTTGTTGGAACTTAATTTTATCTTAAAGATAAGTATTATGCAAACAAATAGAGGGAAAAGAGGAGTACATTCCCGGTAGAAAACATGATGGAAAATGATACAGATGAATATCCTGAGATAGTGAAGACCTTAGACTACCTTATTTCATTTTATCTTCATTTGATTTTTTTCATATCACTACAAAGATTAGGCTCAATATTTAAATTTAAGTAATAGGGCAGAGATTAACAGATCCATGACCCACAGCAGTCTTTTGATTGAATTAGCATATCCCATTTTTATATTCCATTCCCTAATCTAGCCAAGTTCCATTCCATTCTCTCCACTCTTGTACAGCCAAAGGAAATGACAACTATAATTGCAGTTAACTAATACAGGCTTGTCAACACAATCTTTAGATATTGTGATTTGCAGGCATACCGTCACTGGCCTTTGTTTTGTTTTGGGTTTTTTTTTTTGGTTTTGGTTTTGGTTTTGGTTTTACAGTGATAGCAAATTAACTTATCTAGCACTTTTCCCATTCTATATCATCAGAAGGATTGATTTCAACTTTCCTTTTACCTACATCACACCAGTTGGTAGTCAAAACTATGCCACCAGACTCCATAAATGATTTGTTCATGGCACGTTTCACTTCATCAGATCCATCTGAATAGATTTGCTGGAACAATTTGTTTAATGCTGCATCTCCCTCCAACTTGTCATTCTTTTCTTCTTCTTTGATCTCGCCAATCAATTTATTCCAATTTCTTGGGTGATAAGATGACGATGGATATAGGGTCTTTACATCTGCTATGAACTGTTTTGGCTCAGGTGTGTCTCCTTCTCCCTCTAGCTTTTCCCATCTCACAGCCTCTGGCTTTTTCATTTTAATTTCAATCCTTCGTGAAAGTACTTTAAATTCTGGTATAACAGGATGAAGAAGTCTTAGTTGCAAATTGTAATCCTCTCCAAAAAGAAGTTTCACCAAAGCAGAAAACTCTTTTTCCTGAAAATTCCACATTTACATCATTCTTCTGAACATCCTTGATCATAAGTGTAATGATTACTTGAGATTCTGTTTGATACCAGATGAGTCTGCTGGGATGCAGACACCTCAGATTCTGATCCATTTTGAGCTTCCTAACACCTTTTAATCCAGACAATGAAATTAGCATCTGCAATATTTAATTTATTATCCTTCTGTAAAAGTCCCTAGAGCAGCAGCATAGTTGTTTTCATGGTATTCACATGTCCCTTTCCTCAGCATAGCAGTGGAATTATTTGGATTGAGTTCGAGAGATTCCTTTGCATTAGCAACAGCATCACAGTAATTCCCAAGAAGAATGTGACAATAAGGTCTTTGACAATAACGCTGTGCATCATCTGGTTTCTGTTCCAAAGCCTTAGTCAGCTCCTCTAACGCCGCTTGGGGGTCCTGTCAATCAGAGCATCTGAGAGACTCCAGAAAAAATACTGGGGTGTTGCAGGTCCTGCTGCAGCTGCAGCCATCCTTAATAATCAGTATAGATGCTGCTGGAGCTCCTTCTACAGAGGTTATGAGCTGCACAGCTGACCATGGGGGAAACTTCTGGTGATGTTTTTTTTTTAAGATTTATTTATTTCTCCCCCACCCCCACCCCCGTTGTTTTTGTGCTCACTGTCTGCTCTCTGTGTCCATTCGCTATGTGTTCTCTGTGTCTGCTTGTATTCTCTTTAGGCAGCACCGGGAACCAATCCTGGGACCTTCTGGAGTGGGAGAGAGGCTCTCAATCTCTTGTACCACCTCAGCTCCCTGGTCTGCTGCATCTCTTATTGTCTCTCTTCTGTGTATCTTTTTGTTGTGTCATCTTGCTGCACCCGCTCTCCACACAGGCCAGCTCACTGCGCAGGCCGGCTCACCTTCACCAGGAGGCCCTGGGAATCGAGCCCTGGACCTCCTATATGGTAGATGGGAGCCCAATCGCTTGAGCCACGTCCGCTTCCCCTGGTGATGTTTTTGTTGTTGTTGTTGTTGTTTGAGTCTTGTATCAGTTACTTTTTTTTAATTAATTAATTTTATTAGAGAAGTTGTGAGTTTATGAAACAATCATGCATAATGTGCAGAATTCCCACACAAAACCCCTCCACCAACACTGTACATTGTTGTGGAACACTTGTAATAGATTATGAAAGAACATCATCATGTTATTACCACTAACTGGACCACAGCATACACTTGGCATATTTTTTCCAAACAACCCCTATTATTAACACCATGTATTAGTATTGTACATTTGCTATAGTTCATGAGAGAACACTCATATTTATACCGTTAACCACAGTCCATCTTCTACCACATGATTTACTGTGTTATACAGTCCCAAGCCTTGTACATTCTATCCAAAGTATACACACAGTGGCTCTCATTTTCATCACAGAGTTGTGCAGTCATATCCCCAGTAAACCTTTGAAGGTTTTCCTTATTCCAAAAGGAAAACTCCCATACCCCCTTGTTTTGTTTTGTTTTGTTTTTTGCCACTAAGCATGGGCTATAATTTACATTATACCAGTGATGGTTTTTAATAATCCCCTCTGGCACTTTCTGAAACTTATCACAATGATGTTCAATATTGCTTTCCAAAGCAATGGTTTCCAGAGTTGCTGGGAACTTTTAATGGAACAGCCAGGTAAGAAATGCCCAGTTGCTGCAACTGGCTGTTAGGAGTAGTTTTGCAACTCCAGTAAAATTCCTCTTTATGTCATTAAAATTTTGTGGTCAGATTAAAGAACTGAATGAACTGTTTATAATGAGAACAAATTTTCTTTCCCTGGTAGGACTTTAACCTTTGACTACTGCTTTTCCAAATTTACTTCTTTGGAAATAGAAATAAAATATAATGTGAATAACAAGATGTAAAAATCAGAATTAAAAGCTTTATGTAATTACTTTTTTAAAGAATTCACATTTAATTTGACTTTATTTAAATGTTTGCAGGTAGTCGTGTTGGTTCACGGAGAATTGAGAATACAGGTAAAGTATGAACAAGATTTTTGTAATTGCAAGTAATGTATTGGGTTTAAAAATGAAAATTGTGTTTAGAAAAAAATAAATATTTAATGTTTTAAATTATTTGATAATATAACTGTGAAAAATATAAAATTAAAATTATAATATCTAACCCAAAAATATATAAAAGCCAGTAATATATAAATGTCATTATTTTAATTTATCACATGCTGTCTTTCTCTTTATCTTAAACCAATCAAGATGTTTTCATTAAGCAGATTCCATGTGCACAGAACAGTTAAATATTGTGGAGTATATAAAGGAAATACAAAATATGATTAAATGCTAATATCAAGAATTGTATATCATTGTGAACTTTTTAAGGTATTTAATAGTTCTTTGCTTAACAAAGTGTAAGGTAGAGCAAAGTAAACATTTAACAGTCTTAGATAGCTTGCATCCTAGGGGGTTCCTCATTTATGTGCCTATAACCAATATTCAGAACAAAATTTGCCATCTATGTGCATAATAAAATGGAATCCCTTTTTACAAAAGACAAAAGGACAAGATGGACAAGAGGAGACAGCGGTGCAACAAGCCAAAAGAAGGTATAAGCGTGAATGGGTGAAATTTGCAAAACCCTGCAGAGAAAGAGAAGACAACTCAAAAAGAAACCCAATTGCCACAGTAAGTCATATCAACAGGAGCAGTGTGAGTTTTTAGAATAAGTGTATTAGGCATAAATTAAATTAATAAGGCAATTCCAATTAGCATAATGCAGAGAGAGTCTATGGAATAAATGACTTATTATCTTGAACCAAAAATAAAACAACAACAACAATATAAGATGAAAAATGGAGGAACCATAACTTTCAGAGTTAAAAAAAAGAACTGAGACATATCAACAGATTTCAATATACAAGCCTTATTTGGATCTAGATTCTAGTAAACAAAATTGAAAAAATATAAGACAATTTGAGAAATGATTGGAAGTAATGATGAAACAAGATTGGCCATGTTTTGATAATTGTTGAAGCAGGTTCATTATACTATTCTCTCAACCTTTATATATGTTTGAAATTTTCCATGTTAAAAACCTTAAAAATTATAATAATAAAAACAATTCGTTGCAATACGTATCTTTAAAAAATTACTATGTAATCACGCACCCTTTTTTCTCTCCATTTACCCATTTTTAAAGTAAAGTAAGCATCATTTTTGTTATGTTGTCAGTTAAGTAAGGGAGAATTCAGAAGTATCCTTGTCAATAGTAAGTGCCCTTGTCTTCCTCTCGACCTTCTAACATCATTACAGAGGCCACAATCTGAGCAAATATTCTAAAGCCCAAATAATTAATATGCATATTGATCCGTGCCGGTCAGTAAGAGCAACAATTTGACTTTATTTCATGTCTATCAAGGCAAAAAGTAAAGGCCACTAGTGTCAGAAAGATGGATCAAAATGAACAGATGACTTAAGAATGTGCAAGTGAAGGAGAGGAGGAAAGGAACTGGTTTGAGTGAGGATTCCATAACATTTTGGGTATTTTTTGGCTGCAGATTACTTCAGATTTCCAAGCAACCCAGAAAATTACCTACCGAATTTCTGGGATGGGAATTGATCAGCCCCCTTTTGGAATTTTTATGGTTGACCGAAACACTGGAGAAATTAACATAACAGCCATAGTTGACCGTGAGGAAACTCCAAGCTTCCTGGTAAGTTTGTGTCCTCCACATCGGGCTACCCTTTTCCTTGAGCCCCATGGCAGCACTCTTCTATGGCTAATTTAGAGGAGAGATCAATATTTGAAATTCTGCATGAATCTAACCACCGACAAATAATAGATCCCCTACAAAAAGCCTCCACTTACGGTTGTGTACCTGAAGGATGATACACAGGAGGATGCATGAGTGAACGCTAAATCCAGGACTCAGTTTGCCAAGAGCGTCACCCTGGCACGAGACAGTATCAGCCTGGAGGAAGGGCAACTTGCCTGATTATTTGTCCTAAGGGCATCTTTTCCTCTTTGTCATCCCTTTGGGGAAATATTTTTTCTTTGCACAAAAGTTCTGTGTATGTTAGCAAGGCCCTATTTCTTTAGGTGTTTCTGGTGGGCAAACTAAGTTTGTAGGGCAATAATTAACATTTTTCCCTCTTTTACTAGATCACCTGTCGGGCTCTAAATGCCCTAGGTCAAGATGTAGAGAAACCACTTATATTAACAGTCAAAATTTTAGATGTCAATGATAATCCTCCAATATTTTCACAAAGCACATTCATGGGTGAAATTGAAGAAAATAGTGCTTCAAGTAAGTCGTTTACATTATCTACAATTTCTGAGGCTTTTTTTCCCCCAAATACAAGTATTACTATAATAAGGCATTTTTCTGAACTAATTTATGTCTCTTGGTTTCATCAGTAGTTTTGTTGAAAAATTCATCAAGATAACCTGGGAACTTCCTTTCTAAAATTTGTAGTGGAACTAACAATCCACTGCCATTGTATTTCTAGGTTATGGTCCTGTTACCAGGTCAATAGTATCCTATTCCATTTCTACAATTCTCACTAGTATCAAGAAGACGCAAAGCTAAAGAGGCAGGCTTACAAAGCTTGGATGCATCAGCTGAGCTTTTTAAATTATAAGGAACAGTGACATATTCACATTACCTTGGATAATTTGGAGGAAAGGGAGAATTATAAGACCATCAAGGGAAGTAATAAAGACAGAAAATAGTCTCAACTTAAACACACTCCAGCCTTAAGGAAAACTAGCTCCCTGTGGAAGGCAATACAGTTCTGGCCTGATTGAGAGAGAAAGTAAGAGATATTGCAAGGGACATGAAATTTTTTTTTGAGCATACAGATAGCTTTGAGATCTTAAAAATCAAGAATCAATTTTAAAATTGTGTTAAATATTTCATGTGAACACAATACCAATCTTTACATTTCCTTTAATGAACTTCTTCTGTATTCCTAGATTCACTGATCATGATACTAAATGCCACAGATGCAGATGAACCAAACCATCTGAACTCTAAAATTGCCTTCAAAATCGTCTCTCAGGAACCTGCAGGCACACCTATGTTTCTCCTAAGCAGACATACTGGGGAAGTCCGCACTTTGACCAATACTCTTGACAGAGAGGTAAAGCAAGACACTTGGAATATTCAGTAATAGAGGGTTTGATTGTAACAAAGCCAAGAGAGGTGACTCAATTTACCTGGACTAAAAGGAGGAAGGAAAAAGGATCCTAATATTCAACTAGGCCAATCTAGGAAAATCATTTGCATTCAAGTGATTCTGCTGGGTGGAGGATATATCTGGGACTTGCACAATCAATTGTTCCCTAAACAGCAAACAAGTATTGGGCTACCAGTGGGAGTTAAAGTGGGAAAGGAAAAGAAGGCATTGGCATATATGGACAGATTGAACTGTGACTAATCCTTTATGTGATGGAGGAAAAGGAAATTTCTTAAATGAAGGAAGAAATTTCTGTCCAGAAACAATCTCATGTTTTCTTTGGTGTCATACTGTCCTGCTTCCAGGACAATAATAAATCCCCTTTCTTCCTTTCCACAACCATCCTACCACAACCAAAACACCACCACCTCCATCACCACACGCTGTCCTATTAGACTTAATTTTGCAGAAGTGATTTTCAGAATAGACAAACAGGGAAGTTCTGTAAGTGAGTTTAGGATACCACCAGATTAGGATCCCACCATATTCCCTGCCCAATTTTGCTCCAAGTATACCTTGCTGTAAGAAGCTCATGAAAGAGGAACCTCTTCTGGCCTATTAGAGAAATCCACCCAACCATCTGGAGCCCTACAAACCTCCTGTACAGGTCTGATGGGGAACAGTAAGAAGTACGTGTGATTCTTCCAGAGAATGAACCATGAAACTGGATATTCTCACTTCCTTACCTGTAGGAAGCAAATAGTTGCCATTCATATTCTTGGCACTAGAGATTGATTATTTTTCTTTCTTTTCTCCAAATTTAGCAAGTTAGCAGCTATCATCTGGTTGTGAGTGGTGCAGACCAAGATGGAATAGGACTATCAACTCAATGTGAATGTAGGATTAAAGTAAAAGATGTCAATGATAATTTCCCAATGCTCAGAGAATCTCAGGTACGCCTTTCACTCCTTGAAGAATTCTTTTTATATATTTAATTTAATACTTTTGCATCTTAATTCAGTATTTGCCTGAATGCTGGTTTTTATTTAAGTTCTCTGTATTTTTTTTTTATAATAAGCTTCTGTATAAGAAAGCAGTAACCAGAAAGAATACAATATATAATTTGAGAAGTAATGATTAATGTTATTTAGAATAAATACATCCCTTAAGATAAGGTCTGACATTGAGCCTTAAATTTGCTTCTCTCCTTTTTAGTATTCAGCTCGCATTGAGGAAAATACTCTAAGTTCTGAATTGCTTCGATTTCAAGTAATAGATTGGGATGAAGAGTTCACAGATAATTGGCTTGCAGTCTATTTCTTTACCTCTGGAAATGATGGGAATTGGTTTGAAATACAAACTGATCCCAGAACAAACGAAGGCATCCTGAAAGTGGTTAAGGTATGGTCTGGTTTCACTTCAGAGGTAAAAAATATTCCATAATAACCAAAACTATCATTTCTACAAATAAACGTTATTTAGTAACAATATCAACACTTTATAGAGGGAAACTTGGAAAACACATAAAAGTAGATCGATTTTTTAAAATCACCTAATAGCACTATTACCTAAAGACAACCTTTCTTAATATGTTGGTGTATTTCCTTCCAAGGAAATAAACTTTCTGAAATAAACACAAACACACATACTTATATATATTTACAAATATATGTTTGTAAATGTGCATACTTTAGGCACAAGAAAGTAAAACACATTTCTTGACTTAAACTCATTTACTCTCCATAATTGGATTAAAGTTAGAAAGAGATAGAATTTGTGGTTTGTGAGTTTGTCAGTCTGTTTTAAATGGATTAGTTAAAGTCATCAGAGAAAAAAAATGCAACTTTTCCTAGAAAGTGAATGTATGAACTAAATCTACAGGATAAAAAATAAATAATTCAGTAAAGCTTCCATTTAGCATGCTTGACTATGGCAGATTTCCCATCTGGAATAATTTATGGATATTTCTGCCTGGATATCTTATAGATTAGAAGAAATAATGATTATTTGGGGGACATTGGACTATACAGGAACTTCCTTCCTTAATTCCTTGAGTCCAGTTCAGTGACATACCTATTTTCTTCCCTTCTTTTTCTCTTAACAAGTGGATTGCTGGATTCCTGGATGTTTGGGAGTTGTACAGTCAATTCTTTTTCCTGTTGTTTGCGCTCGCTGTCTGATGTCTGTGTCCATTCACTGTGTGCTCTCTGTGTCTGCTCGTCTTCTCTTTAGGAGGCACTGGGAACCGAACCTGGGACTTCCCATGTGGGAGAGAGGCACTCAGGCACTCAATTGCTTGAGCCTCCTCCACTCCCTGCTTTGTTGTCTCTCTCATTGTGTTTCCTCTTTGTGTCTCCTTGTTGCATCATCTTGTTGCATTAGCTTGCTGCGCCAGCTTGCTGTCTTGCTCATCTTCTCCAGGAGGCACCAGGAACTGAACCTGGGAGCTCCCATGTGGTAGGCAGGAGCTCAGTCACTTGAGCCACATCCACTTCCCAGTCAATTCTTTATTACTCTGCTTTTCAGAGAGAAGGCAACAGCCATCCTCACTTGCAAGGGTTTTATTATAAACTCCCAGTAATTGTGGGGAATGAGATATTCCCTATCTTGTGTATTGACACTATCCAGTTTCCCAAACTAGAAACCTGGGCCTTATCCTTGAATCCTGACATTTCATCACAACATACAGCCAGTCAATCCTGCCCCAGCAATAGTCCTTAGAGTCCGAGCCAGCCTCCTTTATCTTCTTACTGCCTGTGCTCTAGCCCAGCCTTGCCTCCTCTCTCCTAGATGCCTGCAATACCTCATAAAGTGTGTCCCTACCTCCAATCTCTACTTCAGTTTGTTCTTCTCATTGTCGCCAGTCCACCATCTCATTTTCTTAAAACCAATTTTGATCAGTTACTCTCCTCTTTAAAACCTTCCCTAGTTCTCCAGTGACTGTGAAAGTGATGCTCAACCACGATTGCCCACTCGAATTATTTGCAACTTTTCTTAGAAAGCAGGACTGTATGAACTATTGGCTCAGTTGCTCTGCAGTAAAGCACAGGCACCAGCTGTTCAACCATGCATAAAGACTCCTCAGGGGACTGTAAAATGCAGCCAGGTTCATAATCTCCAGCCAGCCTTTAAGAAGAAGTTCACCGCCCTCAGAATTGTATTATAATTACCTGTTTACACAGCTTTCTCTTCTATTCCACTGGGAAATGCTTGAGCACACAAAGCTAGTCATTGCAAAGTTAAGACTGAAATCCACATCTCTTGCCTGAATTATTTTTAGTGATATAGAATGTAACCACAATGAGCATTTCCTTATATTAGTATCCTCAAAACATTTACTAGTCAATGGGAAAAGCTATCCTGGGACTCCTCAGGCCTTGGGTTTTGGTCATCTCACTAAGAGGTCAAACTACTAGTTATCATGCAAGACCATCTGAAAATGGTTCCACAAAGAGTTGGTGGCCACCACTTGCTGCTTTGCAGATGCCTATTTACCAACCAAGTTTATAAAGATAGTTTGCCTTTGCACCTAGGAGATTTTAAAGTCAGGGAAGACATTATTGCACATATATTCAATTAAAATTATGTGAAAGACCATAGCTGCCATTTGTAGGAATGTATTACAGGTCTTAAATTTATTCAGTCTTCACAACAAGGGTTTTTGTTTTTTGTTTTTTTCAAAAGTAGAAATTTGAGGATCAGAGAAATTAAATATTATGCCCACATAGCTATTAAGTAGTAGAACCAGAATTCAAACCATGTTATGACAGCAAACTTGGGTTTTTTTCCACTGCACCACACAGCCTAAAGAGACTACAATCATATTTTGTTAGTCTAAAAGAGGTACGCTGCTTTGTAAGTATCCATTACCAAAATGAGGTCGCATGAGTTAAAAGTCCTAATGTTTTCTTTGTCTCAACATTACTATGATTTCTGAAGCTGTTTTCTATATAGAAATACAAGATCCATTCAAAGCATCTAGCACAGAGTTTTCTTTTCTTCTTCTGAGTTTGCCAATTCTTATTTTTGTGACACTCTTTTCTTCTTATTTTATTTTTACTCTAGGCTTTAGATTATGAACAACTACAGAACATGCAACTTGGTATTGCTGTCAAAAACAAAGCTGAATTTCACCAATCAATAATCTCTCAATATCGAATCCAGTCAACTCCAGTCACAATTCAGGTAATAAATGTGAAA
This sequence comes from Cabassous unicinctus, assembly GCA_029593785.1. Classification (NCBI taxonomy): domain Eukaryota; kingdom Metazoa; phylum Chordata; class Mammalia; order Cingulata; family Chlamyphoridae; genus Cabassous; species Cabassous unicinctus. The sequence goes on from JAQZBX010028920.1 coordinate 11,273, forward strand.
GAAGGAATTTTATTCCGTCCTGCTTCCAAGACATTTTCTGTGCAGAGAGGCATAAGTAGTAAAAAAATGGTCAATTATATCCTGGGAACATATCAAGCCATCGATGAAGACACTGACAAAGCTGCCTCATATGTCAGGTAAGACTATTTTTAAATCTTATTATTCCTTGATGTAATTTTTTTTTGTTTTTTCTTGTTTTTTAAAGATTTATTTTATTTTTTAATTTCTCACCCCCCTTGTTGTTACACTTGCTGTCTGCTCTCTGTGTCTGCTCGTTGTGTGCTCTCTGTGTCTGCTCGTCTTCTTTTTAACTTTTGTTCAAAGATTTCTTTATTTTTATTTATTTATTTCTACCCCCCTCCCCCCCGCCCTCGTTGTTTGCGTTCGCTGCCTGCTCATCTTTTTTTTAGGAGGCACCAGGAACTGAACCTGGGGCCTCCCATGTGGGAGGGAGGCGCTAATCACTTGTGCCACCTCCATTCCCCATTTGTTGTGTCTCTCATTGTTTCCTTACTGTGTCTCTTGGTTGCATCATCTCACTGCATCATCTTGTTGCACCATCTTGTTGCGTCAGCCCATTGCATCAGCTCACTATCTTGCTCGTCTTCTTTAGGAGGCACCAGGAACCAAACCCAAGACCTCCCATGTGGTAGGCGGGCACCCAACTGCTTGAGCCCCATCCACTTCCTCCTTGATGTAGTTTTAATGTATAAACTTACAGAATAACACATAACCTATTATACATCAAACATACAAAGAAATACAAAGGTGGTCAAGACAAGGAACTGGATAATATAAGGAGACACATGTAGCCAAACCATTAGAATACACAGTAAAGATAATATAAACACAAGTTAAAATGGTAACTAAGAGAAGAGTGCTAGCCTACCTAGAGAGAACCAGAAAAAAGTTTCACAGAAACTTCCAGTTGAGTCTTAAAAAAGGAATAGGAGTTCACCAGAAGAACAGGTTTCAAGCAGCTAGAACAGCTACATGGGGAGATATATAAGCCTAAACTTTAAAAGCACTATGCATACTAGTTGCTTTATTATAAAGGGCAAGGATACAGTTATTATTTTATTTTATTGCAGAAAGAAGAAAATTGAAAACTCAGGATAATACATATTAAGAGATTATGAAATATTGCTTATCCATGCTAAAATGTTAATTTTCTGCTCCTATAAAAGCATACTTTGATATTATATATTAAATATAAATGTATTAAAAATAAAATGAGTCATTTCCATTTAATATGTAATATTCTATATTTGAAAGAAAACCACTAATTGTTTTCTATTGTTAAAACAGATATGCCATGGGACGTAACGATGGTGGCTTGCTAATTATTGATTCAAAAACTGCTCAAATCAAATTCAACAAAAACATAGATCGGGATTTTACTTTCATAGTTAACAACACAATCACAGCTGAGGTTCTGGCCATAGATGGTAAGAAAAATATTTTCAATTATTTTAGAGAAATGTAACTCCAATTGGCATTTCTTTATGAATAGATGATTATGACTATTTACTATATTACCTTTATCATTAGTAAGAAAATTATCTTAGGGACCTTGGATCTCAAATCTCAGGTAGCTGAATCCTTAGTAGAAGACTGAGCATACCAGCTTCTCAGTGGAATCTGAAGTACTAGTGAATTTTGTGTTCTGTTCCAGTGGTTTGTTGTGGTTGTGACAGGAATTTTTAGACCCACAGAATTCCTGGTTTTGCGAAGACAGATAAAGATTCATATAGAAAACCCACCAGGGAAGCTCAACTTGAGTGTGTAGTGCCTTTGTAAATTAGTTATAGGGACCGCGTTTGCTTGAATCATTGCACAATAAAATCTCCTTTTCTGGAATGTTTTAAAATTGTATATACAATAGTTATTGAGTGAGCGTGTTTCCTTAAGTACAAAATTATTTAATAGCAAATGAAAACAACATAAAAACAAAACAAAACAAAAAACACTAGAAAATCATACCACCTGGGAAACTAGCAAAAAACACTAAGGGAAACAACAGAAATGACTCAATCTCACCACCAAGAGACTTTTATTTTGTTTTTTATTGTAGTTTTTAATTTTTAAATATACTTTTATATATTGTATAGTAAAAACAAATAATGGTTTATTCCAAATACTTTGATTCAAACTTTAAAGCAAAAGTTTTTCAGACAGTGCTGGGCTTATATAATAGGATACTTTTATGAAAGCTAGTATTTTTGTACTGATTTCATTTTTAATCAGCTAATTCATCACCTTATCAAACTTAGTTTCAAGCATATTAAATTAATAGCCAGCACTACTAATTAGAGACACCAGCCAATTTGGTACATTTAAACTTGCTTTTTACCAGATTAGAAGTAGGATGGAATCTTCTACTTCTGAGAATAACAAATATAATTTCTCATGAGAAGACACACTAATTTGGCTACTACAAGAGAAATAGTAGAGAAGATACTTGGCTACTACAAGAAAAGTTTTATTTTTCTTTGTAAAACTTGCCCTCTACATCTATTTAAGTCTAAAATATTATTTTTACAGAAAACACTGGCAGAACTTCCACAGGCACCATATATGTTGAAGTACCTGATTTTAATGAAAATTGTCCTACAATTGTCCTTGAAAAGGGAAAGATTTGTAGTTCATCACCTTCAGTTGTTGTCTCAGCTAGAGCACTGAACGATGATAAATATACTGGTCCTTACACCTTTTCCCTGGAGGAACCTTTTAAGCTGCCAGTTGAGTGGCATATCACAACACTAAATGGTAAGTAAAGTTGCTTACATAAATGAAAGTTGCATCTTTATATTCCCAGAATAAGACAGCTCATTTGGGAGCAGGTCATTTCCAAGGGTAACTGAAAAAAATTCTTTGCAATGAAGGTGTGGTCCTAACCTTTTGAATCTCTGGTCACTACAGAAGAGAAAAGGAATTATATGATATATGTTACCACCATTTACTATTTTCTGTTTCTCATGAGGAATCTGATTTTTAAAATATTTTTATATTTTAATGTGTTTACTTATACCTACACCCAGCATATCAAAAAAGATTAGAGTCAAACATCTATTTTATTACAGAGCTATCTAGATTTCTAAATAAGTAAACTCTTCCAAAATGGGCAGGCTGTGAACATATATGAAGCAATGGAAAAGGCTGCCTGATCAAGGTGCATAAAAGTGGGACTTAGTCTGCCATCCGTCAGCAATATTGAGAGCATGGTGAACTCTAATACATAAGCCCGTTAGCCAATGGGGAAGAGTTATTCCATCTTCCTTTTTTATTCATTTTTATCATGCTAATTTATCATTTCCTATGTTTTCCAGGAGTCTTGTAGAAGCAGACATTGAACTAAATAAAAATTTCCCTATCTGGATTTCATAGTGACCCACAGGCTACTTCTCTAAATCCTTTGTAAATTAATTCACTTTTCTTTGGCTCTCTTATTTATGCACGTAGCATTTGGCGCCAATTGGTTTTATCAGATACATAACTAATGAAAAGGATTATAAAGAAACATCAGAGAGAGCCAGGACCTAGCACTCAGCTCACCTGCTCACATGAGGCTGGGCAAAGTCACAGTGCCTTGCCCAGGCAGGCAAGGCACAAAGTCAAAAGAGCATGGTGAGCTAAAAAATGATTCAAGCAACACACACTGCAGTTTCCTAGAGCTGCTACTGGAATCCCACTTAGAAAGGGGCAAAGTAACAATGGAGAATAGAAAACAGTGGATGTTCAGGAGTGAGACAGGTAGCAGGTCATCATCACAAAGGAATCCTGCTCAATGAGCTCTAGGCTCACAGGGTGATGACTGCCAAGAGGCACAGAGGTAGCAGCAGCCAAGTCGAATCGCAGCCTTGGTAAGGGAGGCACAAAACATGGAGTGAAGGGGAAGGCAAACTTCAGAAGCCCACACAAGAGTCCAGAGATTGATCCAGATATAGGAGAGTTAAGACCCAAGAGAGAAGGATGATATTTAAAAGATGCCTGTTTCCCATGTTCTTTGGTCAGGAAAGCAGGGTAAGACTGGGGAGATTAATGAGCCCATCTGGGGCAGAGACAAGGACAAGGAGGCAGGTGCAGACATTTACCAAGCTTGAGCCCCTTATAACCTCATAAACGCCCACATTTCACTCTTCTATCATTCCCACTATTTGTTACAGCGATCTCTAGGGCAACTCTAGCTCTGTCAGCAAAAATAAGTAGTTTTAAAGCAAAAGCCATCTTTGTTATACTACTGATTTGTATGATTGTTTTTCTCCAGCTTCCTCAGCACTACTAAGAGCTCAGCAGCAGATCTCTCCTGGAGTGTACAGAATTTCCCTCCTCGTTACGGACAGACAGGACAGGCAGTGCGAGACCCCAGACAGCCTGATTCTGGAGGTCTGTCAATGTGATGATAGGGACATCTGCAGGGCTTCTGATGCCAGCAAAGACCCTGGGCACACCTATGGGGAGCCGTCATCAGTGGAACTGGGACCTGCCGCCATTGGCCTCATAATCCTTGGTCTTTTGATGCTGCTGTGTGAGTATACCATTATTGCATTCTGTTGAAATTTTCACTCATGAAGGCCATGTGCAGAGGTCTTTAAGCTGCCAGTGATCATTCCCAAAAGCAAGTAGAGCCACACTCTGTTTGATAGGCAGAGCTATGGGGAAGTGGCATTTTCAGGGAGAATCTGAAATGTTTAACAGGTCACTTACTAGCAATCTGTATTCATAACATAGAAAACCAAGTCATATATTTTAGACACTTAGAAAACAGCACAAGAGAATAAGGGGGTAGGGGGGAACAACTCATTAACACTCGCTATATACTTCCAGGAATGTTCCCAGTCAAAATAATGGCTTTATCCACTAGTAATGCACTTGCTAAAGTGTCTTCTTGATATTCAAGTCTCATGAGATGCTAAAATGAAGAGGTCACTCATCAAATAAATTTAGGGAGAACATATAGAATATTACAGGCTTGGAGCTTTGTAATATTTATTAAGATATCATAAATTCTGAGAAGTTATTGTTTAATCCAGCATTTTCTCAAAATAGTTTCCCACAGCAATACACCCTCCTTGGGGGTTTCACACTTAATATGATAAAATTTCACTCAAACTCTTGTGAATCAAGTCATACTTTAAATGTAATACAATAAAATAGATTTCCAAAAGAACTTTGTGACAAATACCTGCATAAATGAGGGAAATCTTTGATAAATTCAGACCCACTTCCCTGATTTATTATAGCATCACACACTTTTTTTTAAGGAGGTACTGGGAATTGAATCTGGGACCTTGTACATGTGAAGCATGCACTCAACCACTGAGGTACACCCACTCCACAGAATCATAGACTTTTAAAGTTAAAATGAATTTTAATGATGATCAAGTCCTTACTTTTTAAAATTTATGAAATATTTTTAAATTATGAAATATTTTAAAACCTCAAAAAAGTAGAGAACATTACAAACAGGAATATATAGTCATCACTCAGACTTAAAAAGATATTAATGTTTTTCCATATTTGCCATATCAGGATAAAAAAAGAAAGAAAAGATTACATTTGCAGCCCCCTAGCCTCCCACACACATACTATATCTTTCCCTTTCTCCTTAATTTAATAGCTGAAATCAATAAATAGAGTTCCAATTGTTCGATATCATATTAGCCAACTTCAACTACAAAGATTTTTTCAAGGGCCCATATGTGAGTCACTATGCTAGCTGCCAGCTGAAAATAAACTTCATTCTGGTTTTCATGCAATTCATAGACTTAGACATATATAACTACATGAAAAAAGTTATAAAGCTGCAATAGAAGGCAATACAAAGTACTATGGGATATTAGAGAAGGCTTCACAAATAGGGGAATGGTAAATTGAATCAGTAGGATACAATAAGCACAAGAGGAGGGAAAGGTGCTTCCTTCTCCAAAGAGTAACTGCATGAGCCAAGGACCAGAAAATGCTTGGCATAATTTAGGAATCGTGCAGCTTTCGGAGGCTAATGCATGAGTAAATTGTGGAAAATAAAGGAGATGATGGAAGTATGTTGGGGCTAATTCTAAAGGGCTACACATCCATGACATGTGTTTGAACTCTAAGCTCTGAGAAAGGGGAATTAATAAAGGTATTTGAATAAAAGACTAGCGTGATTGTATTTGTATTTTTGAAAGAACTCTGAGAGCAGTTTAAAATTTCCTTTCAAATTAGAAAGGAAAGAACTGTTAGGAGGTTATTGTAATAGTAAAGGAGAGGTGATGGAGGCCAGATTTAGAGATGTGATGTGAGACTGGAAAGGAAAGAATAGGTTCCCAACGATGGATGGGAAGAACGGATAAGAAGTCCAGATGACACCAAGGTTTCTATGCTTGGCAGTCATGGTAGCTGAAGCCTGTATCTGAAATTGAAAATATCAGCGGAAGCTCAGATATGCATCTGAATTTGAAATGTTGGGTTTTTAGGTGTATGGCATGTCCTGCAGGACACTGCATATTTGGGATTTTGAAAAGGATGGCAGTCAGAGGAAATATACTGTGTTACTTCCACATAATATATGCTTCATGTGATCCTATGATTTGCAAAATACAATGTGCACAATAGGACGTACATTTTCCAATCTGTAGAAACGCATTTAGCACTTTGAAAAGTATTCTCTGGCTACATATATAAAAAACAAATACACATTTGAAAAACAATGATATAGACACGATTTCTAAGACTATTATGCCCAACTAAAAAATATTGCCTATCCAGCTGTACATTCACCACCCTTCAAAAGTACTTTGTTAACTCACAATGTTCAATCCTTTCTACAAATTTAATAAATCATAGAAGTGAGGAAGGTAGTAAATAAAGGCAGCTTGAAGAAGTGTCACTTATATGAACATTATATTAAATTTTGAAAAACTGTATTAATTATACCCAATCTCTTTTATTTTATACACTTGGCCTAATTTTTGTTTATATATATATATATATAGGACTAACCTATTTTGCATAAATGATATAGTCCATCCTAACACTACCAGCAAACCCCATTAGCACTCACTCCTGGCCTTTACCTATATTAACTCATTCAATCCTCACAAAAACCTGTAATATAGATACTATTTATTCCATTTTATGGATGAATTAACTGAGGCAAAGAAAGATTATTTAACTTGTCCAGTGTCACACAGCTAGTGAGGGGGAGAGCCAAAATTCAAATCTTAAACATCTGACTCCAGAGCCTGTGTTCTTAAACCCCACACTAAGCTGCCTTTAAGTGAAGAGAGTTCAAACATTAGGATTCAGCCAACCTGGGGTGTGGGGGGGAAGACACTGATGGTAGAGCATGGGAAACAACCACTTTCAGGGAAGAATGATTCTCTCTTCGTTCATCAGCATGAGTATAACACTAATCTTTATTGCCAACCTGAGACTGATATGCACAGAAGAAATGATTACACAGGCAGAAAGCCCCCTTCAAGCAATCGATCCTTGAATCACAATTAAGAGTGCAGTAATTGCTGTTCATTAGATCATCAATCTATTTGCCGAGGGAGTTTGATAGAGAGGGTCCTACCACTCAGTTCAGAAGTCAGAATTTATTTAAAACATCTCAAAGCATTTAGGTCTGTATTACTGCTTGAAATCCTTTTTAGGAAAAAAAAAGAAAAGAAAAGAAAAACAAGCAACCAAATAAAAGCTACTGCTATTGCTTATTAATTATGGTCTACTAAGAGATAGAGAGCAGATTACTGAACCATTGTCAATGCCCACCTAAAATGTTGGAAACCCAGGTATATATTCACCTGTGAATTTGCCTGACATAGCCTCAACATGTACAAACAAATGCAATGATCACAAAACATACTGAAGCAAAGAACTGAGTAACTGAACAGCCACATTTATTTTCCCATTCCTCAAACAGTGCCAATTTTAAGACAACAATGTACATATAAAATGAATGGAATGATCCAGTCTGTGTCCTTCAGCTTCATAAATATATGAAATTTTAGTGTGATTAATTTACCAATATTTTGAAAGAACCAATTTTGCCTTATATTAAGAATTTTCAATAACTACTTAAAATATTCTATTTTCTTTTTAACATTTCTGACAACTGTCATGTCAAATAGTTGCCAAGGAATTCAAATGTGCTGATGTGTGGTTTCATTTTGTTTTATTAGTGGCCCCTCTCCTGCTGCTGACCTGTGACTGTGGGGCAGGCCCTCTAGAAGGTATTGGATTTATCCCAGTCCATGATGGTTCCGAAGGAACAATTCATCAGTGGGGAATTGAAGGAGCCCAGCCTGAAGACAAGGTGTGTAACCAGTTTGTAAGACATTTATTTCAATAATATAGAGAAAAATTCAAATTATATTGTGATAGGAAAAGGGTCAGTGGAGAATTGAAAAAAAACGAAAACAGACTTCTTGACCCTCAGTTTGAGAGTGAGTGCTAAAACAGATGGAGCCGTTTAGGAGTTTAGGTCTTCGGATGTCAAACCATAAAAGTGGGTACTCCTGCAACAATCTGAGCTTCTTTAGTGTCACCATTTTCAAAAAGCTACATTTCACTACATTGCTGTGGAATCTGGTTCACTTTTAAATACATTTATTTATTGAACAGGGTTTTCGGGAAATCACAAATATTTCTGTGCCACTTATAGCAGCCAATGGAGCTGAATTCATGGAAAATTCTGGTAAGTGAACATCAAAGTTATTTTTGAAAGCAATAGTGGATTAAATAATAAGTATTCAAAAGCAATATGTGCTCAAAATATTTTTCTCAGTAATTTGAATGTGTGTATATGGCAGGAAATTTCCCTATTGAAATAGGGAAAACCTGGTTTAAAACAAGCACATTTTTCAATTCCATGACATATCTCTAGCTTCAAAAAGTTAATCTGTCAATTAATGCCATCATTTCTAATACCTGAAGTTATTATACTTTCTCAAGTTTTAATACACTAAAGCATGGCTCTCATGAAGTCAATTATAATTTTTAATTAGGAAAGATTTCAGACATAAAAAATATAAAGGAAAATATGATGAACATCTATGTTGCCAGCATCCAACCTTATCTATTCTTAATATTTGGTCATATTTACAGTTAAAGTTCATGTGGGAACATTTTAAATCCCATTTCCCTTCTTACCCAGAAGTAACAAGAATCTGATTTAGGTCCAATTACTAATTCTTGTGTTCAATCATAATGGGACAGGATCACTTATGTTACCAGATAGGTCAATTTGCTTATTTTTTTGGTTTTACCAAGTGACTGTTTTATTCACTTTATCTCCATATCACAACTAAGGTGTAAACTAGAGGAACAATAAGATCTGATGCCTAATACTAAGATTTTCTTAATTCTATACTCACTAATTGCTTTTTCATGTTCAACCTGCAAAAATTTCCATGACTTCTCCCCAAATATGTAACTATCTGCCTTTGTCAGCTACCACATCCTCACCTGTTTCTCCCATTATAATTAAGTAGCTCACAATTATAGCAAGAAACATATTCAGGATTCCCTAGAAAAAATAACTTTCCGTGAAAGTGTGACAAAGCAAGAAGTCATGATTGATTAAATTTTCTTTAAGCACCAAAACACAAAATTAGCATTTGCTAACTTGCTGATTACATTAGATATGTTTCCTGTTTAGTTTCCATAATGAACCTGTGTGACTGCTTAATTACAATTTCCCTTTTTCATAAAACAAAACAAGCTGTCATGGAAAACAGCTTTCCATGGTTGTTTGTTGAATATTCCATCTTTACTTTTCCATTTCTGGCTTTTGTCACTGAGAATCTATTTCCTTTGTACACATTATTAATTAATATGTTTTCAGAGCTAATTTGTCTGCTAATATCTCCTGCTCTGTTACTGAACATCACAGACTGTGTGATCTTATCACCCCAGTTTCACATAATTATATTTTTCTCCCACTTACTTGCTTTACGTGAATATCAAAGACCAGTGCAAAAAATAAAATAAATCACAGCATGAAATGTTGAGTAATTTTCTCCCCTGTTTTTAGAAGCTTGTACAAATACATATGCAGGAGGGACAGTGGCGGGAGGAGCTTCAGGAATGGAACTGACCACCAGGCTTGGGTCAGCTACGGGAACTGGAAACTCTGCGGGATTTGGAGGAGCCACTGGACTTGGCACCTCCTCTGCTGGGCAGTCTGGAACAATTAGAACAAGGCATTCTACTGGAGGAACCAACAAGGAATGTGCTGAGGGAGCAATAAACATGAATTTTCTGGACTCCTACTTTTCTCAGGTAATTTGATAGAAAACTTTATGGTGTCCTTTAACTTATTTGCATTAAAGATCTATTTCTTTAACTATACTTCAATTTTGCAGGTTTTTTTTTTTTTAACTGTTTGTTAAAAATGGAAGGAAAAAATAAGTTTTCTTTCTGCCCTAATTATACTGATAAATAAAATTATGTAATTTGTCTAAGGGAGAAATGGATAGATAGTCACAAAGTACAAGAATATGGCAAGGGGCACCTTTTCCCTCCAACTGGAAAAAGCAACTGAAAGCAAAAACGTTTGGGTTTTTAGATCAGTAGCATGCTCTTTAAAAATACAAACTAGAGTACAGTTTATTTTTGCATTTTCTATACCATAAAGGGTGTCTGAAAATGTACACACATAATTTTCTGAAATAATTCTTCACATTTCAAAGGAGTCTGTGTCCAAACAAGTTGAAAAACCACTGAATAAATGACCCAAAAACAAAAAGGAGGAAGAAGGGATGAGATTGAGGTTCAGTGATGGGAGGAATGAAGTGTCAGGAGGTATAGAATAGAAAAGTGACAAGGGTGCAAGGATAGAGAAGACTTTGGACATGGGTTGCTTGTCTTTTGTTTGCTGACCAAAGATAACCAGGATGAGAGGCATAGTTAGAACGGATGGATCTCACATACACTGAGAACCAGTGCATGCCAGGGTCTGCCTGGTATCAGAGCTGAGGAAGGCAGCCACTGTCTTTGAGGAGAGACTAGCAGGGAGGGCTCGTTTGAGACAAGGACTCTAGGAATATTCCGAGGCGTGTTGTGGGCCCTAGTTACAGAAAAGTCTCCCACAAAGTTGTGGAGACCAGGCAAAGACCCCATACTGGTAAAAGTTGTCTCAGATAGTGCACAGTGGGTTAACTCCCCACCCCAAAGTCAGACATGGCATTAACTCAAGCAAACATAGAGAACTCATATTTAGCCCTGTGGATAACCTCCAGGCATTGTCCACATTTGCTATGTCGACATAAATCCAGATAATTACGTTAAAAATTGTGATTTAAAACATGAGCCTAGGCTAGACTCAGTCTTGAGGGAATTCAGACACACTTTGGTCCAGATACCTTCTAGAAGAAGATTGTTGATATAAAGAGTATTCCTTAACTTCTATGGATTAAATAATTTGTGTGTTTATGGTCAAACCTTGAGTTCTATGAACAGTATTATGTTCTTCAGTTGAGTCTTTTTAAAAGGCATTTTTCTACTTTTCCTCCATCTTTAGAAAGCATTTGCCTGTGCAGAGGAAGAAGACAACCAGGAAGCCAAGGACTGCTTGTTGATCTATGATAATGAAGGAATGGATGCCCCAGGTTCTCCTGTGGGCTCTCTGGGTTGTTGCAGTTTTATTGCTGATGAACTGGATGATACCTTCTTGGACTCCTTAGGCCCCAAATTTAAAAAGCTTGCAGAGATAAGCCTAGGTGTTGATGACGAAGTCAAACAATCTCAGCTACCCACCAAAGAAAGCGGTTCTGGGATTGAATCCTCTGGACTTTGTGTAGAAGTCCAGCAGGTAGAATCTGTCAGGAGCCAGGCTTTGCAAGACAGTCAAGAAGCTTCTGCTCTGTCCACTTCTGGGTCTGTCTTCCAACCAGCCATTTCCATCCCTGGCCCTCTGCAGCATGATAACTATTTGGTAACAGAGACTTACTCGACTTCCGGTACCTTTGTACAATCTTCTACTGCAGGCTTTGATCCAATTCTCTCACAAAATGTAATAGTGACAGAAAAAGCAGTTTGTCCTGGCAACCTACAAGGTCCAATGGAGTTACGAGGGTCACGTACTGTCATCTGTACAGAAGATCCTTGCTCCCGTTTGATCTGACCAGAATGAACTGGAATAACATGCTGGCCAAATCTGAATAGTTGAACCAAATTATACAAAGTAGCAGAGCAAAGGTCATTGTATTGTTCTAATTTGGCACATAGCTACTTTCATAAACTGATCATAATTATAATTTAAATTTTCTAGCTCATATCCTAAAACTGGGTATGTTGTCACTGTTGATTCTCAAATACTATTCAAATTACAGTAAATTGTAATATTTTTCAAAAACTTTTAGGATCATGTTGGATGAGAAAATTACCTAAACATTTTTAAACTTCTGTTTTTGCAGTGCCAAAGGAAGATGTTTATCACTTTAAACTGCAATGTGGTTTAGTGTATTAAGCACTTGTAGTCAAGAGCTCCAGTTCTTGTCTCTGTCACATTTTCTTATATCATAATATGATATAAGAATAACAAAGTATTTGCTAAAGCATTTTGATCTGCTTGGAGAAAGGGAAGTGGATGCAATTGAGTTTTTTCCCATCTTCTTGGTGCTGGGAGACTGAAAGTGCATCTTTTGCTCAAACTAAGTGCTATGAGCTTATGCATCTATATTGCTACATCATATTCCTCATAATCTCACAGTAAGATAATTTTGAAATAGAAATGTCATAGAATATTTAAGTTTAGTATGTTGTAAATAATATACTGTGGTTTTTTTAATCAGCTTGAGAGGACCTATAAGAAAATATTTTACAACTGACCTCTCTCTTACAGACTTCTCAGTAACAAATCCTTATTTTTTAAGTGTCAATGGGAAGATGTAACTTACATATGACATATAGTGATGTTAATTATGTTAACAGTGTCTACAGAACTTGTGGGAATACAAAACATGGCTTTTTTCACAAGCAAAAGGGTCTCTAACTAGAAATACACATGATAAAGTTGTAAATATATATTATAAGCAGCACCTCAGGAAAATAGTTGGTGAAATAAGTTTCTGGTCAAAAAGGGATATGGAAAGGTATTGTCAGTAACCTCTGTTTTTTTAAGCCTCGCCCCTCCTAAAGTAAACAGCTTTGGCAATTTAATTCTTGAAAATAGCAATGTTTGTTTAGTAGAAGTTTAGAATATATAATTCAGGCTTGCTACAATGGTGGTAATGCAGTTCTTCAAGTCATTCATGGTCATTCAAAATATTCACCCTTTATCCCATAGAGAGCTCCTACCCCACCTGCTTACCGACGTTACTGTCTTGGTTGAGTCTTTACAAGGTCATTGTCCAGGTCCATTATCTCTAAATGGATATAATCAACAGAATCTTAATTTTTCCTTTCTGCTTTTTGCCATTTTCAAAACCTATATCTGTTTTTTCAGATGGAATGCAAAGAAATTATTTGCTTGTGTTTTAACCTAGAAGAGTGCAGACTGAGCATACCTGGGCTGGGAGGGAGAGACTCCCTAAATTCCCCTACCTCTAGTGTTAGTCATAACACCATGACTTTCAAGAAGGCAGGTGCTAGGAATGCCTGAGCAGCAGCAGGCAACCAGTTCTTCCTTAGGCAAGGCAATTGCTACCGCAGAGCCTTCAAGGTGCTCCTGTGGAGGTGAGAGGAACGACACCCGGTGGATAAGCCTGCTGAGTCCTGAGGAAACTGCCATTGCTATCACTGCTGGAGCCTTTTGCTTCTCAATAGAAGCCCAGTTCCAGGTCTAGAGCACACAGTTGATTTCCCATCTCTCTTTATACTTGAGGGTGAAACTAATAATAATAATATCCCTTCTTTAAAGTTCAAAGGTGTATCCAGGATCTTCAAAGTATTCTTATCTTCACATCTTAAAATCCAACTTATCATGAAATGAAAATATTGCTACATTGTCAAACTGCAGAGAAATCATGCCGTAGTAGTAAAGGTTATATAAGTAAAAATTTAAAATTAAATGTTTTAAATAAAAATATATCGATCTTCTCTAGGAGGACTTAAAATTTATTTGCTGTGCAAAATTAAATTCAAAGCAAAAATGCATCTATTTTTCACCAAAAATAAAAATTGTGTTAAGCAGAAAAGAAAATTAATGTCTTTTTCCTTGATGTATTGTAAGTTTTAAACTATAAGTATATAGAAAAATTTAATTGTAACATTGTCATAATAAAACCATTTGGCAACAAATTTATGAGTATTTCCTTAACTATTTAGTAACATTTTAAAACTTCTATTTTTGCATAGTAACAACTGAACTACTGTCTCTAAGTAATAGTTATTGAGAAAGGGGACATAAGAAAGTAACATATATTTATTTTTCATCAGTATTTTGTATTTTTTTCCTCACAGGTAGGAAATTAGCTGGGAGCTCAGGATTTCTTCAGATGGATATAGTCCTTGTTGTGGTAGCTGGATGAGGCCAGGGCAGGAAGACTACACTAATTGGATGTTTTAAATAATTTTTTTGTTTGGGAATTTGTAATGACCTCTCAAGCAAAAGTTTTGACATTCAAAGATGAATCACAGAGAAAAGTTGGAGTAAAGAGAAGGAAACGTTATTCACTTAACATGGTGAAAGAAATGTACAATGGCCTGAGTGAAAGCCATCAGCCCCATCTCTCACTAAATACCCATGTCTTTATAGCTCCTTTTAAAGGGATTCCACAAAACAATTACTTCAGGACTTCAGAGTCACATCTGGCTGACCTCCTCTTCCTTGAAGATGGACAGTGAGACTTGATCTGAAGGCATGGCTGCAGAAGCTGGATTAGAGAGGAAGACCAGTGGAAGGCATAATCTGGATGCTCCAAATCAATTCCAGGAAAAGGAGTCATGCAGGTATATTCCAAAATATTACCAGCTGCTTCTCTTCATAGAAAGTGCAAGGAACAAACACAGCAAAATCAATTTGCCTTATTCTGGGGACCCTCAAGAATCAGGTAAAAGTGTAAAAGGAATGCAATCAACTATCTTCAATGCAACTAATAATTCAGAAATGAGTAAAAGTTCAAGATCTTTCCTTTTCCTGGGCAATTCAGCATCTTCCCAACTCCTTTACTGAGCCTATGAAGAGTCATTAGGATTCAGAGATTATACGATTTAACAGCTGTTCAACACACAGTCTTAGATAATTTTATGTAATCAATAAGAAAAGAAGACAAACAATCACACATTTTCCATGATGCATACTGAAACTTCTTCTGCTTTGCCTGATCCAGGTATGCTGAGATTCCATGCATGGCCAGGACATGCCTTTTTCCTGGTTGGTATCTTTACTATTTTTTTCTTCCGTAGATTGATTTTTTTTTTAATCAGTGTAAAACAAAATTAAATATAGACACAATGGAGATACAGTTAAAGCTCAAGAAAATGATGTATAAAAGTGCCAGTGCAAATGAATGCATTTACCAGAGCAGGAAGAGGAGACATTGGTGAGGGTTAATAAGAAGAGAATGACATACCCTAATTTAATGATTATGGTAACCCTTAGATTACAGTCATGAAAATAGACACTCAGAGAGGCAAAGTACCTTCCTCAAGGTCACACGATAAAGTGGCACAAATGTCAAAATTTATTTATAGCTATCCAGCAATAATAATAATACTCTCAGAATAATCTGTCCTTTTTCAGATCTAAGACTTGAGTAGAACATGAAAATAGTGGAAAGAATACAAAGGAAAACAATGAAAATTGTTAAAAGGATTAGAAACCTAGATATAACTCTAAAGATTAAATAAGCAGTATTGTATAGGCAATATATATAAGCATAAGCAGACAGAAAGAGGTCTATTTATCTGTATATTTATTGTTTTGGATTAGTTAAGTTGGATTTTAAATTTGGGCCTGGGTGGAGGTCAGGTGTGATATAATGGGAAACAGAAGCCATAATGGATGAGAAAAGATAGTTTGTTACTGACGGTCACAAAGAGAGAGGGGTGCCACGAGGGGTCGACAGGAAGCGTGATCAGCTAGGGGGGCTCAACCAGTGGGCAGGAGCACCCCAGAAGAGAAAAATGGACCCATTTTTATTATGGTCCAGGGGTGGAGGTTAGTAGGTTTCCCACCAGAGCCAAGGATTTCTTGGTTTAAAGCAAGTGCTCATGAAAAGGGAAAGGGACTGGGGGTCGGAAGGGTTAGAGATGGTTAGCTTATCATTTGGGACCAGCTGTAAGTTTTGGGTGAGGAGTGTGGGTAGTGTGAGTGGTGGCCACAGATGTAGATTTGGGCTCTGGGGAACTTTATGCCCCAGGACTGGGAA
>JAQZBX010028921.1:0-25052 GCA_029593785.1 Cabassous unicinctus
GGTGCCACTTTTCTATTAATATGTGCTCACATCGTATCTGTGTATCACAAATTGGTATTTCTCAAATATTTCAACTCTTTCACTTTTATTCTGTGTTATGTTCATCTGTGATCTTTGATCTTTGATGGCATTATTGTAATTGTTTTGGGAATCCAAACACCATGCCCATATAAGATGGTAAATTTAATTAACAAATTGTCTTAGCTAAGACAGGCCACAAAGCTAAACATCCTGTGTCAAACAGACAAGTTATGAATGCAAACAAAAAGGTTTCAAAGGAAATTATAAGTACTGTGTTTTGCATGTAGAGTGACATTTTCTTCAATATATTCTGCCAGTGTCTAATTTTTTTTTCATTTTTTCTTCAAAGCAGCTTTAGGTTACAGAAAAGTCACACTGAAGATATAAGGGATTCCCATATACCCAATGCCCTCTCCTTTTTCTCCTCTCTCCTATTAATAACATTTTACATGGAGATGGTACATTTGTTACAATTGATGTACAAATATTGAAGAATTGCTACTAACCATGGCCTGTGTCTTATATTATGGTTTACTTTTTGGACTGTACATTTAGACAAAACTTAGAATGCCCTGTATCATTTAGTGTAAGATTATGCAGAACATTTCTAGTGCTCTAAATATGTCCTATGTTCCATTCATTCTAATCTTCCTTCCCCCTCCCCTCAGGACCTATGGTAAACACTAAGTTTCACTTTTTGAAAAATAGGATTCCTAGTTACTTGCAATAATATTGACATATGGGACTGTTTTCTTTTATTAGGTACTGCCTATGTTCTCAAGGGATTCTTGACACTCTAATCCACACATAATTAAAATATTCCTTTTTTATCCTCAAAGTTTTTAAAGGAAATATTTAAGTTAATAGCATCAATAATTCCTTCAGATTGACTTCTGACTGATATTTTGGTCTCCACATTCTAATTCACTCTTTTTATTTCCATTGAGTTGTCTGTGTCATTCTGATCCTGATGTGCCAAAGGGAGGCAAAGAGGCCTATTTGCACTTTGGAAATTCTGATGGCACACTGCACTGTACTTGAGATTCCTTTCATTCCTTCCAGGATCATATCCACCAACACCTCTCCTTCTGTTTCCCATCATGTTTCAGTTCACCAACCCCTACATGGTATTTCCACCTTTTCTCACATTTATAATGGTATTAGTCCTAGTCCTTACCTCATAGAGTGAGATGAAGAACACCGAGGATAATGCACATGAAGCACTGAGAGCAGTGCCTGGCCAGCAATGAACCAATGATGTAATTTCTAATGGAAACTGCATGCCCCCACCCCAGAATCTTCATAATGACTTACCCTAAAGGGAAAATGTGACAATCATAC
Organism: Cabassous unicinctus; assembly: GCA_029593785.1. NCBI lineage: Eukaryota > Metazoa > Chordata > Mammalia > Cingulata > Chlamyphoridae > Cabassous > Cabassous unicinctus. The sequence continues at coordinate 1,363 of JAQZBX010028921.1, forward strand.
CAAAGCTATGGGTCACATATTAACAACAGTAGACCTTAGATTAATAGGTTGTTATCCCTGATGTTCTCAGCTTTTATCAAATTCATTATGATAGGCCTGAACTCCCTTTCTTCTTGTATTCCATCTCCCCTGTTTGGGGTTTCCAATGATGTTTGAGAATGAATGCCAGGCATCTAAATAATATTATTCCTATATTCTTTTAAAGCCATGATGTTTACAGCCTGGCTTTGGATTGGTTCCTTCTATATAACTGTACAGCTTAGGGCTCAGGAGAAAAGACATCTTCTGTACAATGGAAGAAACAATATGACCGAAGTGCAATAATATTCATTCATCACATACTAAGAAAGATCACGCATATGGAGATAGCAACAAAACATACATTCTCTGTGTGCCAACTTCCACATTGCTGCAGACCCTGCAATTGTGTTTTGGATGACCCAAGCTAAAAGATTTACTCTAATTTGTTGTTGAATTAGTGGGCTCTTTCATGTGATTTTCCCTTTCATATGTCTTTGGAATATCAGTATGATTTTTTCAAACTACACGAATGCATGAGATGTCAATAAGAAAATGTACAGTGTGTCTGAAGCCATACTAACTCATTTAATATGATTTTTGTTTTGAATTAGTTATGTTGGATTTTAAATATGTTTACTGGTGGAGGTCATATGTAACAAAATGTGAAATTGAGACCATAAATGCATGAGGAAATGCTACTTACAGGTTCCAGAGAGAGTTGGAGGTGTCCTGAGTACCAAAGTAAGCACAATAGGCTTCCTTTGCTCAACCGGTAGGTGGGGAGCACACAAGCAGAGTAACAGAGACCCATGAGCTTGTCCTTTCTATGATTCTGAGAGAGTGTTAACAGATTTTCCACAGTTGTCAATGATTCATTTTTTATTGTAATGCCCCCCATAAAGGGAATTGTACTGCCAGTCTGTAGGCCGTGGTGATGCTTAGCTTATGATTTAGGTCAGCTGTTTGTTCTGGCTCAAGAATGTAGGTAGTTTGTGTGGTCGCCATGGATGATCTATCTGAGTTTAAACTCTGGGGATGATAAGATCAGTGGTGTATAACTGTTTATTAACTAGGCCAAAATGGATTTGGAGGCAAACAGCTTAACCAAAGTAAGATGGACACCAAGACAGCACACAAAATTTTTTGAATAGTTATGAGAAAGTGCCTCATTTAAGGCTTGTGTATGAGTATCACTTAAAAGTAGAAAGAATAAAAAATGAATTTCTACCAATCCTAAACTCAAATGATTTCTTCTCTTTGTCATCATATAAAATGGGGAAAATATACAATGCATGTTGAATTTTTAATATAGCAATTCAGGAAGTTCTTTTCCACATTCTATGATTATTTATCGATTTTTTATTTTTTCCCCCATTTTCCAAAGTAATTGAAATCCAGTTATTGAAGATTCTATTATATATTACTCAGAAACATTAAATAGAATTAAGAAGACAAAGTAAACGGAAATGTAAATTTTAATGTCCATTGCATATGTTGTTGTGAGGGAGAAAGGCATATTGGAGCTCACAAGGGTAGCTCTGCCTGTTGTTCACGTAATGGAAATGACTCATTAGTGAGCAGGGCTATCGAGCTATTTTTTTAGTATGTGTAAGTCTCCACAAGCCCCCCTTTGAGGAGCCCAAAACACCCTTGTAATTCTACTTTAGTATATGCTTTCATGCATCCCTGATAATAAGGTGGTAAACCCATTTCTTGAATGTATTTTCATCATTGGTAAGATTTTAGAATATTCTAAACAGACCTTCAGCATCCTAAAAGAAACATGTAGCATTTGCACCTTTAAAAATAGGCAAAATAATGGGCTCAACAGTGAGCTATATTAGACATTATGAATGTCAAATATAAAAGTATAAAGTTAATAGCATTTCTGCTGTTGGCTGATGGAGGAAAATCCACAAACAACCTGTCTTCCTCAGTTCATGAAAACAATATTGCTCTGTCCTGGCATTTCAGAAATATAAACAAAACACTGATGTTTAATTTTCTATTTCAATTTTATGAGAATATATAGATGGAAAGAAAAGGCATACAGTAAACATTCTGGGATTAAGTTATTTGTTCATTAAACTGTACTGTATGAAATAGCATTTGTAATAAGATGCATCAACACACACCTACAAAAAAAGTTATATTTTATTTATATCCCAAAAGATTGTCACCATTGGTATATATTGCCTCAAGAAGTCTTGTTGACTACCAAAATTTTTTACTGCAATGTATATTGAAACTTTACATTAAAACTGGCCATACTTTGCCTTTATTCCTCTGTCTAGAACAGCATGCAACTTAGCCAAGAACCTAGAGAAAATCCAGCAATGTATTTTGGTGAATGTAGCCAGGAGAAGAAATACTAATGGGTCAAACTACGAGTCAAATTATGAATTCTAGCCTGTTTAATGGTCCCTTCTGATTATCCATTCTAAGTGGGTTCTCCTATGGGCTCCCACAGGACATAATCCCAGGAGGGAGTGGGCCAAGGTGTGGACTGCACTGTGCACCCAGGCTTGTTAGACCTGACCCCAGTTGGAAGGGTTGGGGTGCAGGGCAGAGGCTTAAATCAGGGCCCTGCCAAGACAGTGGTTCCCAGGCTGAGCACCAAGTGCAGCAAAGACACTTTTTCAACCCTTTTTAGCAGCAGCTGCCTCACTCCCTGTGGTGGCTGCCATGGCAGAAAGCCAGGGGCTTGTGCCTTCCTGTGGGTCTGTGCCTTTGCTGGTCTGCCTTCCTGATGACCAAACATGGCTACCTAGTCTGGGATGGGGTGGGAAGGCAGCAGTGGGCAGGGCCAAGGTTGATGCCATGGCATGGCCCTTTAACCCTTTCCCAGGGGGTCATGGGCCAAGGCTGTGTTCATAATCAATCTAACTCCACATTTAATTGTTCCACTTCTTACTACTGAATTTCTCATAATGGGTTTGTAAAATGCTTTGGAATGTCTTAAAAATTGAAAATGCATTTGCTAGTGAGTTTTGGCCCCACCCACAGCATGTGAGGTTATTGATTCAGGATGCCCTAGGGCTCCAAGGACTGAGAGCTGGAACAATTGATCTCTAATCTCTTTTTTTTTTTTTTTAATGATATTATGGTCTTGTTTATTTACCATGATCCATCCTATCAATTCTTAAATAATTTTTTAAGAACAATTTATTGAAGTATATCATTCATACATGAACATATATAAACTATAAGTGTTCAGTATACATTGTGGACTTACAAAACAAACTTGCTTAACATCTTACAGGGTTCCCATATATCACCCCACCACAAATACTTTGCATTGTTAGGAACCATTTCTTTACAAATTATGAAAGAACATCGTCAAAGTACTACTAATAAGTATAGGCCGTATCTTACTTCCCTATACATTTTTTAAGGGTTTATCTATTTATTTACTTTTATCCATTTTTACCCCCCCCCCATTTTTGCTGTTTTTGTGTCCCTTTACTAGGCAACTCTCTGTGTCTATTTCCTGCCCTCTCTTCTCATCCTTCTCCTCCGGTCTTCACTGGGATTTGATCCTCAGAAGCTCTGATGTGGGAGGGAGGTGTCCTACTTCCTGTGCCACGCCACCAAGCCCTGGGAGTGGATGAGCCGTCAGGTGAAAGAAAAGAAAACTTTTGCCCCTTTTCCAAGAAGGACCAATATTCAGCTTGGCAGCTTCCATCCAGAATCTATTCGGTCTGTCCCCCAAGTCCAGATTGGTCCCAGAAATGCCTGCTGGTGGGGGCTCTTTGATTTCCAGGGTGGTGGGAACCAGAGTAACCAAACATCCACTGAGACTCAGGTAAGATGCTTTAGTTTGCATAACAGTGTTATCAGTCTTGGACCCTGGAATGCCAGGCTTCCAGGAACCAGGGTAGTAACTCTGGACATCCCCCAAGACATTAGGGTACTTGGGCACTTCAGTTCAGAGATCAGCCAAATGCACACCAAGATTAGCTCACAAACTTCAGTTTGGGTAACTGCTCCCAGTATCTCCCACCAACTCGTCTTGGGTGCTTTGGTCTGAACTTTGGGTTTTTCAGGCAGCTCCCAAGACCTAGGTTGGCCATGGGGAAGCCCATTGGCAGGGCCCTGGGTTAAATTCTGAGGACACTGAGGCCAGAGCATGAGCCCCAAATTATTTGAAGTGGTGAACATTTTAGTCAGACTTGGAGTCTGGAATGCCGGGTCAGTCAACTAAAAAGCACTTCTTAATTCTTACTAGAATAATGGGTATGGTCTCTAGCCCACCAGCAGACTCAACATAGGATTGTCTTCTCAGAGATCAAGAAAATTTGCCTACTGATGGTCTACATGGCCACAGTATAGCCAAGAGCAGCCTCTGTATGGGACCCTGAATTCCAGTTAAAGCTGTGTAAGAAAAAAAAAAGAGGATTGATAGATCTGAGGGCCAGAAACCTCATGTCATATCTCCTTAAAGAGAAGAGGAAATACACCTCAAAATTCCATTAACACACTGTTAGAAATACCCTCCTCAATTTTAATCTCAGTTGTGTCTAATAAGGGGTATGAATGGCGATCAAGATCGAGGTTTGGTTACTACACCTCCCCTGGCAAATAAGAAACCTCATATGCCATCAATTAATATCAAAATGTTCCTAGAAATGCTAAGGGTATAGAATTCTCTCTTCTGTTTTAATCTGTGCTTAACTTTGTGTTTAACTTTTAAATCTGTGTTTAACTTTGTCAGTCTGCTTGTGCCTAGGGAATCAGAATTGTGGTTCATCTGTTACAAATTGGATAATGGTGAAAGGTAACATAAAAATGAGTCTTTAAATCTCAATAGTCTTGCAAGTGGATTTAAATTTGTATAAATCACAAGTGGAGTTGGTTCAACTGCCACAAAAGCAGAAAAATTTAGCAAAGTTGGTCCCAATAAAATTCTTGTGGCTTACTTAATAAAAGTACCCAATTTGCCTTAAAGTGAAAACTTACTAGAAACTGTAACTAAGGGTTAAGAGCATTATATTGATGTCTTTATGTTATAAAACAGCAGAAGGATAATAACTGAAATTGTAACTGGGTAAAATTAGCCTAAACCTAATATTTTAAGTGTAATCTTAAACTCAACTTACTTTTGTTTATGGTTACTTCAGGCCTAGCCTCACCCCTTGCCTTTACTTACGGTTATTTCATGACAGCTTATATCCCCTAAGGCCCCAGGGAAAGAAAAGTTAAGACATTCCTGTCTCCTGTCCTTCAAAAAGTATTAGTGACCCTGTTTCTCTTTTGGCCCCAAGAATGGATTAATTGCTGCCTGGTGGAATTCTCGACCCTCGGAGTTGAATGTCCAATCTTCCACTCCAGCTGCCACCAGAGTCCTGTTATCTCTGAGTACTTGGAAGTGAGGGAGGTTCCTAAAAGCAGCAATTCATAAGAGAAAACAGTTTCCCTGAGGCTTAGATAGCCTCAGTGTGTATACATAGAATTCGTCTTACTCATCCAAGCCCTACTAAAGTCAAAGTCGGAAATAAGCAAAGCTCTGAAGCAAAGGAAAATTGTATTAAAACTTTGGGGACATTTTGGTTAAAAGCCAATAATTAAGGAAAGAAATTCTTTTCCAAAACTGCATGGTCACTGTGCAAATTAGAGTAATTAAAAAGATCCTTCAAAGAAATCTTTAAATGTTATCTTGCAGTTAAACTTTATTTTGTAAGAGAATGAAAATTATTACTGTGTTTCTGTGTCAAATCATCTATTTGTGACTACCTATTTGCTCAATATGTATATTCATAGATTGGGATGGTAATATCAAATTAATAAATAAAAATTCTTAGATGAACTCTATTTAAATTGAAAAATCAAATATGCAGTTATACATGTGAATAAATATTCCAGGAGTCCAATTTAGGCTGAGCAGGATGGAAAGATAATATAGAAATCTGGATATGGAAACTATTGGGAAAGGAAAAAGTTTTTCCTAAGCTCTCTAACCTGTCCTACCTCCAAAACCTTCTGTTTGCAAGTGCTGTGGGGGAAAGATGAGGTGTAACAGACTGAAACTATACCTTCTAAGCTGGAGAATTAAAAATCATAGTTTGTCCTGTATTTCCTCAATTTAAACCTTTTGACAGTCTTAACATAGGTTGGTTAATAATTCTATTACCAAATTTCAACAAGTAAAGAAAAACTGCATGAAAGCTATGGAAAGATGTTTTAAAACAGCTTTCCAGAACCTAGCAGTCAGTGTGCTTTTAAGACTATTCACAATTTTAGAATTTTATTTAAAGAAGAGGTTTTAGCCTCCTGTAAAGGAAATAAAAAGAACACTCCTTGCATAAATTATAACAGATTCAATTTTATTTAGCTTGAGTATCCTCTCCCTCGGTTTATAAAATACCTAGTATATAAATTAACATTGTATTTATTAAATCCTTAAGGTGATGGAAGTTTTTAAGGTCATATCTAATGAAATTAAGTTAAAGAAATGCAGATCTTACCTCTTTAAAATGGATAAAGTAAATTCCATTGGTTGCTAATTGTAATTTTAGGTAAAGTAACCAGTCTATGTGGTTTTGGTTAATTATAAGGAGTTTGTAAAAGCATCTTCCAAACTGAAGCATTTAAATGACTAATTCCATGAAGCCATTTATTAAAAACCTAAATTGATATTAATGACAAAATGTAACTTCATAGGAATGAAACCTGTTGGAGGCCACTTCAATCTGCATGTTCAAGTGGTTGTAAGGAAAGATAATCTTGATTCCATTGGGAATCTTCAGTTTTCATAAAATCATTAAGAAAGTAGTTTTTCTTGTACTGCTAAGGTAAAATACCTGTTAATTAATGACTTCATGGTAAAGGTGTAGAAGTAAAAACGAGGTACTAAAATAGTTAAGTGCATTTAATATGTTATAAACTGCATTGGAAGTGTTTAGAAAGTGCATGGAAATCAAGAGAGATAAACTTCAATATTGTCAAACTCTCTAGTACATTCAAACCAGGCCTTCAATACCCTGCATTTTGCCTCTCCATTTGAGTTATTGGCTAGGATGTTCACTGACCCCTAAAAAAATAAAGGTGTCTACTACATCTCTGGTTGTGCTCCTGAAATGGTTGCAGACTATGCTGAAGTTTCAGACTCTTGCAGCAGCCAATGATGGTGCAAAATGGTCAGATGTACAATTGATATTGCCTCCAGACTGGCACTGTTTCATGGTGCTCAAGGGTGCTATGCACCAACTCGGTGAAATACTGGAGCCTACTTGCCTAGCTTCTCTCTAGGGTCAATGGTGCTGCAGCATGCTGGATGTGTGAAGGATATAACAATTGGAGCAATGATTACCAGAGTGATGTAAGTAGAACTTAAACACAATTGGCATTATGGCCTACTCCCATGGAGAGATAACATATATGGTTTTGCAAACCTGGAGCTTAGATCTATTTAACTGCAGCTCAAAGAGAAACTTATGCATTGCTTAGTGCCTTAATTAGCATTAAGTACTGTACCTATATCCTTGATGAGTATGGTGATATCTTTTCTATTCTAGATCATATGGAGAGGGATAATGAACATGTTAAAAGTCCTGATAAACTTCATTTTCTAAGTAGTTAATGAAATGCTTAACCAAGTTCTCCCTTCCAGCCTTATTCCAGAACCTGTCCCACTCTTACCCTGGGGAGGACTGGCAGACCCACATGCCAGCCTACCAATGCTAAACATTTCCACTCCTCCAGGAGGGAAACAGCAAAAGGGGTGGCTAGGACCCACTTCAGCTTAGCCCCTTCAAGATGGTCTATGAGGACCCTCTTCTCACCCAGGATCTGGAAACCAGGTTCTGATCAACACCTGGCAAAAAATAAGCCTCACTCACAATTAGAGCAAAAATGGAAGGAACCTTACTCTGTAGTTCTGATCAGTTCCACAGCTATTAAAGTTAAAGGATTTCCCAGCTGGGTGCATTTATCCTGAGAGAAGCCAGCTGTCCAAGGAAGTGCCAGATCACCAGAGGCACCTGATGGGTCATAAGAATGCCAGCCATTGGACAGCCTGAAATACTTCTTCAAGAAATAAAGCTAAGTAGTATCTGTGACAAAGACAGCTGTTCCCTCTAACTCTACCACAAGGACTATTGCTAGGGGGAGGGCAAGTCAGGCACCCGTTAATAAATCTTGTCTGTTTTCATTTCCTTTAGTTTCTTCCTATACAATAACTAAAAAGGCAATGCCGCTTCTCATACCCCTCTTAGCTCTCTTAGGCATAACCACCACCATGGAAAACTGGGATTGGAAATTTATACCAAACCACATTATCTATTACAAACACTCCCCAGTGCTAACTAACATCATAAAAGAAACCAGCCATGTCTTAGAAACTCTAAAACAGCAAATGGAACCTCTTGCTGCTGTGGTGCTGCAAAATCACAGGGCACTTAATATTCTAACTGCAGCACAGGGAAGAACATGTTTTTTCCTTAAGGAAGAATACCATCTCTAGGTAAATCATTCTGAAATAGTCCTTAAACAGCATTCCAAACCTGCAAAATAAAGCCCACCAACATAAGGAAGATGCAGACTTCATAGGCACCTGACTTTTTCTACTTTTGTGGTCCAGTATCCTTTAGTGGGACAATGTATCTTCAAAGTTCTAATTAAGTTTGTTCTTCCAGAATCAACATCTTCTTAGCCATATGGGGATTTCATCCAGCTTCACTCAAGATGCCAAATTCATATTCCTCCAACCTTGACAGACTAGCAAGAAGGGTTTACATCTTGTCAGGTAGGGCCTACTTCCCCTAACCAGAAGGAAGTAATTACAGAAGAATTCAGCTCATCTTTAACAATAAATGCATAAGCTTTCAAAGGGGAGATTTGAGGCAGGCTAGTAAATTAGGGAATCAATAGACAGATATGGAACCTGGAACATGGGCAAGATACCCATGTGGCCACAAATACCCCACTAGATGGCTGCTAGAAGAACCTGTTAGAACCCATATTCAGAAGGAGCTTTCCTTGGGAATAAAGGAGAAGCCCCAGATACTCTTCAGGGGCCTTACCATTGGACCCTCCTAGAAGATTGAGGAGTGGGGTAATCAATCAAAAAAACTGGTATTCTTCCCCCTACATTAGCTAAGGGGAAGAATAATTAATGGTTTAAAAAGCAAGTACAAAAGCCAAACTGGACCTGTACTTGCATTTTTCCCCCTGCATGTCAGTAAACCTGGGCATTTTGTAATCTGCAATGGGGAATTGTAGTCTGTAAATCAGCCCTCCTTATCACTTTTCAGCTACTTCCTCTCTACCTGGGACCCATAATCTGTTATTTTCTCCTATCTCTCTTCTCTCCATTCCTTAATAAACTACTGGCCTAACTAAAACAAACAAAAAACTTCACATTAAGAAACTGGTTGTAACTTTTTAAATGACAATTTCCATTTCAAATTAAATAAAGGAATTATAAACAGTTATGAAATACAACTTATTCAGCTATTGGCAACCATTCATTTTCCAGACATTCAGCACACACAATTCCTAGTCTGAATTACATTCAACAAATTAGCAGGGAGAAATGTGATCCCAGCCATGGTATTTGTTAAGACCCTTCATTCAGGATCTGTCAATGATCTTGATTTTTCCCTTCATGGAAAGGCTTTGTGAGTGGAATAACTTGTGGAAAAATCCCAGGTGATAGACCAGAGGTTTGGGGACTGAGACAGCCATAGAAATTAATAGAGTAAGGTTGCATAAAAAACATAAATATGTAGATAATTTGAATGAGGAACACTTCAGAGCATGAATTTTTGTTTGGAGAACTTCCCCAATTTAACTTCGGTAGCCATGCAGTCATGTGCTGAAAATGGTAGGTTCTTTATGGAAGTGTTATGGGACAATTCATCATAACTGAAGGACAATCGTCCCCATATAGAATGCATGGGAAAAATGGATGCAGACTGATTCCATGTGAATTCATTCCCAATTCTGAGTGATTTCCTCTATTTTTAAAATTTATATAGGACAGTGAATTCACTTGGTATCACAAAAAGAAACAAATAACAAAATAAGTATGATTACTCCCAGTATAAAGAGATTCCAGATATTTGAATACAAAATTAGACATGGAAGCTGCAGATTAAAATGTTACAACTGTAGAATATATAGCCTCATCTTGGGATAACACCATTGCAGAGGGCTCCATATTATATTACCACGTCTAACTGTGAATGTTCATGTATGGAGAAGGGTGATGGCATGATATTGCCTAGGATTCATGTGGGACCATGTGGGCTTAGAGTGATCTCATCTAACTGACTTGTCTGTACTTGCTATAATTCACCTTTTACATTTCACCATTGAACATTATGAATACTACCCTTTAAATTTGTATAGTGAACTGAGTAAAGTCAGGGAGCATTCATTCATGCAACCTCCCAAACTGTCTCCCCACTAACAGAACCACTGATGGTCTCTCCTGGTTGCCAGGCACTTGTTTTTCTATGAGAAAGCACATTCACATTGTGCCAAGCTGGCAGTTGTAGACAATAAGCTACTGGCCAAAGGCAGAGTTGTAGGTTCCTTGGGGACATGGAAGTGCTAATTAGGGCCATAAAAAATGCCTTTGCAGTTAACCCTAGAACTACTAGCCAGTGTTCTGATGGTCTTGTCAGAATTCTAGGGGCACAGACCAATTATATTGGAGTTTTCCTTGGAAATCTTACTATATGCTACTTTGATTGCTCTCATAGTAAAACTCTGGTGGCATTGTTTGAAAGAGAAAGAGCTAGCCAAGCACCTTTCTGTTCAACATGAGGACTATCTTCTCATTATCAGTGAGAAGATTGGACAGATAACTAAATTGTGTAAAGAACTAAGGTCATCTGCAGTAGAGAATGGTCCTCTAATGTTACAAATTTTGTGCTTGACAGTACACAATAAGGATATGAACAGGTTCCTCCTTTCACTGGAAAAGGTAGGTGACACTCTGGACAAAGAACAGACAAGTAAGCTCACTAAATTTTCTTTCAACAGCATGATGAGTACTTATTATCAAGGAAATACACAGTCTCCCAAGGAGACACCTGAATCCTTCCACTTCAGGGAGCCTGGAGAGAAAAACATCTTAAGGGTAATTCAGAAGAATGAAGAACAATGCCAGGAAGACACTTAATGGTGTGGATGAAAATGCTCATCTTCAGGAAACCCTAAAGCTGTTTGCCTTGGAAGATGCTAGATGAAATGAAAGCATGCAGGAACTAAAGGAACAGGGAAAAAAGCTTGATAATTCTATGATGCAGATGGAATTCATTGTCATTGATAAAGACAGGCAGTTAACATCTCTGACTGAAACAGTTCTGAAGATGATAAATATGCTTGCTCTCTGTGAAGATTACAGGCTTGCTATGAACTTGGAATTAGAGGAAAAGAGTGAAACTATGAAAGGAGAACAGCCTCATAATATACATGTGGATGTGTCAAATCACATCAATGCTGTAACCTCAAATATTAATGTAAACAGACTTAAAAGGGAAAAGCAAATGATATATTAAAAGTTGTGAGGAGGGAAGTGGCTGTGGCTCAATTGGTTTGGCTCCTGTTTACCATATGGGAAGCCCTGGGTTCATTTCCCAGGGTCTCCTTGTGAAGTCAAGCTGTCCCATGTAGCACAGTGAGCTGATGGCCCATGAGGCACAGTGTGCGGATGACCCATGTGGTGCGGTGATCTGGTACAGCAAGATGACACAACAAAGGGAGACAAGCAGGCACAGAAATATATGCACAGCAAATGGACACAGTGAGCACAAGCAGCAAGGGGGGCATAAGTAAATAAATAAAAATAAATCTTAAAAAAAAAGTTATGAGGAAAGTCAAGTCAGTGAAGTGCTTATATATCAACATAAATATTTGGAAACAGAGCAAGCTTCTCTGCATCAGGAAAATGAACACTTAGAAAAGCAGATACAGAACGTTCAGCAGAAATTGCATATTCTTCCAGAAGTATATTAACAATTTCCTGCAACTTCACCTTGAATCCATTCAACAGGGAATAGACCACTTAGAAATAGAGAAAAGAATTAACAATTTAAATGAAAACAATGCTTTTACACACAAAAAAACTCAACACTTACAGAAGGATGACAGAATACGTGGAAAATGAACTGGAGAGCATTGCTTCTCATTATGAAATTTGGATGTTACTATGATAGAAAAACTCATGAGAGTTGCCTGGTAGCTCTAGCTACAGAGAGAAACTCAATGAGCTAAGACTTGAAAATGTGCACAACAAGCAAAAGTTGTCAGAAATAGAAGGTAAAATCCAGTGTGTCCCAGGTATTCCTTTTGCCCCCACTATTTCATATGCTGCCCAGTGCAGAGGCTGGGGAGGTTCAGGGCAACCCCTGTATCATCAGTTCTCCTGTGGGAGAGGAGGGGGAAGCAGCGAGGACTCAGGGGTCCAGGATGATGATCATGTTTGCCTCCTCTATCAGCCAGTCCCTGAGCATTCAAAAGCACAGTAGGACCTCCAGCATATTTTACTCTTTCAAACTGATTAGTCTTAATATCTTTTAGTATGTATGTTAGTTAATGCATTTTTGTTGATGTTTTAGAGAATTACACACTAAGTTTTCCATAACATAGGTAGTTGTAATATTATTCATAAAAATAGGCTATTTACATTTTATTGAACTCATAGGATTATATCATATTTCATTTTAAGTGAGTAAATATTTTACCATTACTTTCACAATAATTGAAGTGTATGACTAGTTAGAGAAATGTAACTTTCAAGTCTGTTTCTATATATATATTAGGTAGGATTCTTAAAATTATAGAAATAACATAGTATTTACAGCAATAAATATTAATTGATTTAAAAAAATAAAAGGGAAAAAATGACTACATTTATTATTTTGTTAATGTTATTGTAAATACAGTAACTTGTTTTGGGAGTGTCTTTTTGAACCTGTTTATTTCTTGTTACCTCTTTTTAAATTGTTATATTTTTCAAAAGATTCATTGTAGTTCAAACATTTTCCAAATTTGTTCAGTGAAATAAAATTTTCTTAAGTATTCTGCATTTTGCTATCATTTGGAATTAAAATTCTTAATCTAAGAATTTTTAAAATTTCTGTTGCTTCTACATTTTTACCATTTAATATTTTTCTCTGAAAGCCTGGATACCTACACTATTGTTAGAGAAAATTAGTTAGAAACTCAGTATTGTTTCCTTTTACTAAAGATATCCAAGTATTCAATTGTATCAATAACTTGCACTGTTTCATTTATCAAACTCATTGGTAAATTCATTTACCAATGAGTTTGGTAAATGTTCAATGCTTCACTAAACATTGTAAAACATGTATGGACAGACATCCTCCAATGTATTCATTAATTTTCCTTATTTTTAATATGATTCTTCTTGCAGTTAAGTCCAATATCAATTGCTTTGGCGTTCTCCCCAAATCGAGAGAAACCTATCAATTTTTTTTATTGTATTAGCAATATATTTCTAAATTAATTTAGAGGAGTTGTCATTATTTTAATGTTGCTTCATATTAACAGAAATACATATTCAAGCAAGGGCTTTTTAATATATAAACTACTGCTTCTCTCATCCTCTGTTTTTTAAATTTGCTTTTTTGCATTTCAATTTGTTGGTAATTATGGTTCAGTAATAATTCGTTAATCTTGTTTGCCTTCATTTTCCCCTCTTCTATTTTCATTTAATTATGATCTGTGTATAATCCTGACCAAATGGCCATATAAAAAAAAAACCAAATATTTTCAGTATATATTTCCCTTTCATTTATAGATCTAGAGGTGAGAGTATATTTGGAGAGTGAACAAAACATCTGCGGGGACGGATGAGGAGAGTAGTGCGCCCTCATCCTCTTCTCACTGCACACAAAGACATAGGACCTTGCTAGATTGGAGAGGGAGAAGTGAGCTTGGGCAGAGTGCCGGAGGACACATCAGTGGAGAGAAATTGATTGCATGACAGGCATATGCAGAAATACCAAAATCAACCTATAATAGGCTGTGAAACAGCAGCAAGCTGAGGAACCTGCAGAACATCATGACCTCAATAATGTTGTATGGTATAAGCACAAGTGCAGAAGTCCACACCCTGACAAAACCTTGGCAGTATAGAGCCCCATCCCCCTGTAGCATGACACCGTGCAGCAAGGAAACCTCAATGAAACTAGCACCCTCTTCTCTTAATAAAATCACTCCTTAAAAATACACACAGAGGGATTGTGGGAACATGGCCAGTGGGTTCAGGAGATAAGGCTCAGCTCTCACTAAAACAACAGAGAAAGAACTGCCTTGGGGACCTGCTTTGGGGTACAGCAATCCAGGACACGGCTTCACAACTCCCAGAAGAGTGAGAGTCAGAAAGAAGAAGCCAAAACAAGTAATCATGAGTTATTATTCCTCCCAGCAGCCAAGAAGGGCTCCCCTCCCCCACACTCAAGATAATAAGTGAGGGTAAAACTCCTGGTGAATTGTATCTAACTGAGGAGAGCAGACATCATCCTCCCTGCCAGCCCCTTTGGATATACATAAAATGGGAAGGTGCTCTGATCCACCTAGGAAGGTACTGGACAGTTATGGAAGCCAGGGGAAAATTGTGGGTTGCTTGCCTTGGTGGCTGGAAGTGGCACTCATACCTGGCCCTCAGGGCAGACAGCCTATGTGAAGACTCTGGCTCCCTACTCCAAATGGGAATGTGAGGGCAGATTCCCTGCAAGAAAGAGGGGTCTGGGAGTATGGAGAGTGATTTCTTTGCAGTGAGTTTAGCCAGCTGGACCCCTCTTGAATAATAGAAGGGACCTGGACTTGACAGGCAGAGGGGAGCAGGATCTCCTCAGGCAGGCTGTCATGCCCAGCTGCCTAGGTAGAGAGAAATTACATCAGAGAAGAGGCAGAGGCAGGCAGTTGATCAGCAGTATTACTGGGGACATCAGGGAATCTAACCTGCCTGAGGGAAAAGGGGCAGATAGCCTTCTGAAATGTTAACTAACCTACAGAGGTAGAAGAGCTCAGTGGAAGAATTCCTGCCTACCATGTACAAGGTTCCTGGCTCAATACCTGGCTCTTGCTTGAGAAGTGATCCACCAGGTTATAAGGTATTCAGTTGAAACTTTATGACAGGGAACATATAGACATTCTCTTTGTATTAGCTTTTCTTGGATCTCTTATTTAAAAAAAAAAAAAGTTTCCTTTTTTAAAATTCCCTTATTTTACTCACTACAACCTGGCTCAAAACCTGCAGAGGGCAGCCTGCAGGGTGAGTGATTGATAAACACCAGCACCCTGAGAAGATCCAGAGAGGACTGTTTTTCCGTGTTTACTTTTTTTTTCTTCTTCTGTCTTCTTTTTATAAATGAGTCATTGCTGTCTTTTTTCTCATTTTATTGTTTCCCCTTCCTTTGTTTCTCTGCTTGTATGTTTTTCTACTTCTCTTTTGTTCACTGACTTACTCTACCTACACTATTTCTTTTCTCTCTTTCGTCTTTATGTCTTCCTTTTTCTGTTGTTGTTCTTTCATTACACTTCCTTTAATTGGTGTCCAATTTTTCTTTTTTTAAAATTGTTCTCTCTCCTTTTTTCTGTTTAATTTTTTTTTTACATTTTTCCTTCTCTTCTCTTTTCTTTTATCCTCTTCTTTCCATTCCAGCTTTTTAATTCATTCTATACATTTTTTCTCTATTCTGTTTTTTGTTTCATTGTTTCTATCCCAATTTTCTAATCTTCTTACTCTGTGCCTCTTTTTCAATTTCCTATGTCTTATATGGCTCCTCTCCTATGTTTTACTATTATTATTGCTATTATTGTTTTTCTCTTCCTATTTCTTTCCTTTTCTCTGGTCCAAAATTTTTTTCTTTCAAGGGAGCAAAGACAACAACAAGGAAATAGAATAAGAGGAACAAAGTGTCAAAGTGAAACCTTATCACACACAGAAACAACAACAAAATAAAGCCATAGAATAGAGAGAGAAGCAGATAAACTTAATAAATCCATCAATATAAACAGATGCCTAGATACCAACAAAAAACTACAAACCATACTAAGAAACAGGAAGACATAGCCCGGGGCAATGAACAAACTAAAAGCCTGGAGGAGATGCAGAGCATGGAACAACTAATCAGAGATGTCCAAACAAATTTCATGAATCAACTTAAGTGAAGGAAGAGATTAAGGATATTAAGAAGATGTTGGGATAACATACGGAGGAAATTGTAAACATCCATAAAAAGATAATGGGTATGTTGGTGATGAATGGCACAATCCAAGGGGAAAAAAATATACTTGAAGCACACAACAGCAGATTTGAAAAGGCAGAGGAAAGAATCAGCAATGTGGAACAAAGTACATTTGAAATCAAACACAGAGAAGAGATGGATAAAAAGAGAGAAAAAATTCAGCAGGGACTTAGGGATTTGAATGACAACATGAAATGCATAAACATACACATTATAGGCATCCCAGATGGAGAAGAGAAGGGACAGGGGACAGAAGGAGTGTTGGAGGAAATAATGGCTGAAAACTTCCCAACTTTATTGAGGGAGATGGACATATATATTCAGGATGTGCAGCACACCCCAAACGGTATAAATCCTAACAGGCCTAATCCAAGACATATACTTTTCAAATTGTCTAATGCCCATGACAAAGAGAGAACACTGAAAGCAGCAAGAGAAAAAAGAACCATCACGTACAAGGGAAGCTCGATAAGATTAAGTGTTGGTTTTTAATCTGAAACCATGGAAGCAAGAAGGCAGTGGTATGATAGAGTTAAGGTGCTAAAAGAAAAATACTTCCTGCCACGAATTCTCTATCCAGCAAAGCTGGCATTCAAAAAGGAGGGAATGCTCAAAATATTCACAGATAAACAGAAATTAAGAGAAAATGACAATAAGAAACCTGCCCTTCAAGAAATACTAAAGGGAGTTATGTAAGTCAAAAGGGAAAAAGAAACAGGAGAAAGTTGGAGAAGAGTGTGTTAGAGCAACTAAAGAGCTAAAAAGAGAAATATGCAACCCAGAGCAGAGGCTGGGCAGGTTCAGGGCAACCTCTGCATCTTCAGGCCTCCTGGGGGGAGAGAAGGGGAGAGCAGTGAGGGCTCAAGAATCTAGGATGGTGCTCATGTTTGACTCCCCTCTCTATCAGCCAGTCCCTGAGCATTGAAAAGCACAGTAGGACCTACAACATATTTTGCTTTTTCAAAGTGATTGGGCTTAAAATCTTTTTAGTATGTATGTTAATTAATGTATTTTTGTTGAAGGTTTATAGAATTACACATATGTGAAAATTTTCCATATATAGGTAGTTGTAATATTGTTCATAAAAACACTATTTACATTTTATTGAACCTCATAGATTTATATTGTATTTCATTTTAAATATGTAAATATTTCATCATTTTTTCATAATAATAGAAAGGTCATGACTAGTTAGAGAATTGTAACCTTCAAGTCTATCTCTCTCTCTCTCTTTCTCTCTCTCTCAGAGAGAGAGAGAGAGAGAGAGAGTAGGATTTAAAAAACTGTAGAAATAGTTTAATATTATACCAATAAATGTTAAGCAATTTAAAAACTACTGATAAAAAAATAACAAAACAATAACACCCCAGACTACACTGATTATTTTGTTAATGTCACCCTAAATTCAGTGACTTGTTTTGGGAGTTATCTTTTGAAACTCTTTATTTCTTGTGACTCATTCTTAAACTTGTTATATTGTTTACAATATTCATTGAATTCAAACATTTCTCAATTTTGGTCAGTGAAATAAAATTTTCTTAAGTATTCTGCATTTTATCATTTGGAATGAATTTTCTTAATCTAAATGTTTTCATAATACTTTTCCATTGTTTTCAATGTTTTTATGTTATAATATTTTTCTCTGAACCATGGATACCCACACTATTGTGAAGAGAAAATTAGTTTAAACCAATATTTTTTTCCTTTAACTAAAAGATTTCCCAGTATTCAATTTTATCGATAATTTGCAATGTTTCATTTAACAAACTCATGGGTAAAGTCACTTACCAATGAGTTTTCTAAATGGTCAATGCTTCCCTAAACATTTTAAAACTGGTATGAACAGACATCCTCCAATGTATTCATTAATTTTCCTTATTTTTAATATGATTCTTCTTGCAGATAAGTCCTATATCAATTGCTTTGGCTTTCCCCCAAACTCCAGAGAAACCTATCAATTTTAAAATTAGTTTAGTAATACATTTCTAGATTAATTTAGGAGAGTTGTCATTATTTTAATTTTGCTTCATATTAACAGAAATGCATATTTAAGGTAGGACTTCTTTATATATGCATTACTTCTTCCCTCATCCTTTGTATTTTAAGTTTCCTGTTACACATTTTGATTTATTAGTAATTATGGTTCAGTAATAATTTATGTTAATGTTTGCTTCATTTTCCTTCTATTTTCATTTAATTAGCTCCTTGTATAATGCCTGAGCCAAAAGCCATATCAAAAGATGAACAAAAATTTTTCATTATTTCTCTTTTAATTTGAAGACCTTAAAAATCTGATGGTCAGAATATATTTGGAGAGTGAACAAAACATCTGTGGGAAAGGATGAGGAGAGTAATGTGTCATTATCTACTTTTCAGCACACACAAACACAAAGGCAGAGGACCCTGCACATCCAGACCCCTCTAGATTGGAGAGGGGGAATAGAGTGGGCTCAGGTATTGGGCTGTAGTAAACATAACTGCAGAAGGATTGGCTGTATGATAGG
Source organism: Cabassous unicinctus (assembly GCA_029593785.1). Lineage (NCBI taxonomy): Eukaryota > Metazoa > Chordata > Mammalia > Cingulata > Chlamyphoridae > Cabassous > Cabassous unicinctus. Next base: position 20,114 of record JAQZBX010028921.1, read on the forward strand.
TGTAGGCAGAAATCCCAAAATCAACCTATAAGAGGCTGTGAAACAACAGCAAGCTGAGGAACCTACTGATCATGATGACCCCAACAATATTGTAGGGTATAAGCACTAGGGCAAAAGTCTATACCCTGACAAAGCCTTGGCAGTATGGAGCCCCAACCCCCAGTAGGATGACACCATGCAGCAAGGAACCCTCAATGAACCTAGCACTCTCTTTTCTTAGTAAAATAACTTCTAAAACACACACACTGTAATAACCATATTCTAATATTTATAACATGATTCTCCATTTAGCCTCACTTTTCTATTATGTTATAGACTCTTTATTAATGAATGAATGGTAACACAGCCTTTACTTTGCCACTCCAGGAGAGTAGACATAAAAATTTTCTAAAGATGTGCCTTTTCCATTATCCATATTTCACTAAACATTGGGTATATTTTTCATAGTTTGATATTTAGGGATGAGTTTTTATGAGGTTTATGGATTTTTTGAATGAATGAATGTAATGCTACATATTACATCCATATAGAAAATTAAATGAAAAATCTTATACAGTGATTACATGAATAGAGTGTGATCTCCTTGTTAGAGCACACTAAAAAGAAAAAAAGGACAGAATCCCAAGCCCTCTGTCCTTCACATGTTGTAGTGCTAGGAAGCTCAATGACAAATAAGAATTTGATTTATGAATATGGATCACAAATGTGGCTGATGCCCTATTCTTTTTTCATTTTCTTTTTATAACATAAGGTTCATACAGTACAATTAATCATTTTATTGTACATTCTGGCTTGGCTATTTTGACAACTGAATAGTGTTTGCTGACCTTACCAAGCAAGATATAAAACACCCAAAGAAGTACCTACATGTCTCTTTAAATTCAATCCTTTCCCAACCCAAACCCCTAGCTCTTCCTCATCTCTGACATTATAGCATTGCCAAGGCAAGAATGTCAGATTATAGCATCATGCAAAAAGTAGCTTTCAGTGACTTCTTACATTAGAATAATGCAATTAAGATTAATCCTTATAAAAATGCCATATTTGCTTTAGAGCTACAACACTGCCTCTTCAGCACTGTTTTTTTCCGTACACAGTTCTATGCTGTTGCTTATTCTGAGAAAGTGATCTGTTTCTTTCATTGGACTGGGACTTATAAAGGGAACTAAAATGCAACTTGACAATTATTTTTCACCTTCTAGGAATCAAGATGGTCAATATTGAAAGAGGAGATAGAAAGCAATGAAAATCACATGGGATGATATGCTTTTCTTGACATCGATGTAATAACTCTTTTATCACTGGATTTCCTTTACCTGAATTATGATGTTGACCTTGACAATCATACTTGATGGGGTGGTGGGGTGTTAAGCCCAGGCAGAGGTAACAGTTGAGAAATGTATGGAAGTCTAAGAACATAAGGCACATTTTGAAATATACAGCACTACAGTGTCATTTATAAAAAGGCTGTTTATCAGACTCAAATTCCCAATCTTCCCATAAGATAAGACTGACTTTTTTAAACCTTCTTTGTGCTGCTATTTGTACTCTATGTCATATATTATTGTTTTTTAATCATCAGAAAATGTAGTCTGGAATAATCAGTACTGGGACTTGAAAAAAGTAAGACACAAATATGTGGATAGGTGTTTAGTTACTAAATATTTTCTTGGTCACGTAAGCAATTAGAACTAATTTGCAATGAATATATATACCAAATTAGATTTTCCTTTTTAATATATTTTTGGTCAAATTTAAGATAAAGAAGAAAGCAGCTGATTTTAATCAGGTAGTTTGGCACTATTGTATACATGAAACCAAAACTCTAAGCTCCTGTTATAGAGCAGCTATGGCTTCTGGAGCTCTCACAGTTGCCATTACTCCAGTTCCATCATGAACCAGTTGAATAACTTTGTCCACTGAGGCCCTAGACTTATCATTTCATGTTAGTAATAGTCTTAGTTTTTCTCTATTTGATTTTGTCAACCAGGTATGTGTTGGTGCCTATGACATCTCAGGCACTGAGCCGTATTTGTGTGTAACATGTTGACTCAGACACAATCTTTGCCTTCAGGGAAGTCAGTGTGTCAAGATAAGAGGGTAGGTAAAATTTAGTCTTCTTCAGGCTGCAGTGAGTTGATACGCTGAGCAATGGGGTTGCACTGATAGGCTACATTAGTAATAATCATGCTTTATTAGGCAAATATTGTTACCAACCACATTTTACAGAGAGAGAAAAAGGCACAGATAAGTTAATTATCATACCTAGAATAACCAGGTGGTAAGTAGCTGAGCCTATAATAAGAAGGAAGGAGTTCAGATGCCGGAACTCGAGTTTTAAACACTGCTCTGACCTCCTCACATTTTTCATCTTCCTGCAGTATAGGTAGCTCTCAAAGCAAAGGAGTCCTGGAAGCTGAAGTCACATTCTTCAGAGGCAAAGACATGCTGGGTTCAGTAAATAAGCATCTGTCACAAAGACTTATATGGACCAAAGAGCTAAGCCTGTACCTTTCCTGTGGGTCAGGCAGTGATCCCTGCTCCAATTAGAATCTGTGGGCTCAATATATTAGGAAATTGCAGGGGTGATCTTGGCCATCAATTTTAAAAATTTGGGTTCCTCTCTAGTTGTAGTCTTTGAGTCAGGTACCATACTTATAATTCACAAAATATTGGTTTGGCCTGTGATGTAACTTGCCCAAAGTTCTTCATATTTTAATGTATCAGATCTCTGAAATAAAGTTGGAGTAATCTGACACCACTGGTCCTCTATTCTAGACCATGATAATTTACATGAATACATAAAATTTATTTACTTTATACACCAAATTTTAGAAATTTTAGGTCTTTGCTACAGCACGCTGAAATCTCTCCTCTATTAACAATATAAGCAGTGTTTGTAGCTAGTAGGTTCTACTAAAAAGGACAAATATTTCATAAGGAATGACATCTGGATTTTGGTAAAATTGTCAGGAGTTTTCAAATCTTATAGAAACATTGAAACTATCTTCAAAATCTGTCCTTCTTATATTATGTAACAAAAACTTTTAAGTGTTTTACTTAGTGCTCTTTCATCTAATACAAAATGCATTGATGGTGCCCGTCGGGATGAGTGGCGGAGTGACAGAGACTCCTGTGAGTTGTGAGGCCGCCCCGAGCGGCGGCGGTAGCAAGAAGAGGGACTCGCTGGGGACCGGGGGCTCGCTGTCACACCTCATTATTAAGGACATTGAAGAAATTTATTCAAGACTTCTAGATCACAGACCAATTATCCAAGGTGAAACCCGTTATTTTGTGAAAGAATTTGAAGAAAAACGTGGTCTTCGAGAAATGAGAGTTCTTGAAAATTTGAGGAATATGATCCACAAAATAAACGAACAGACTCTTCCCAAATGTGGAGAGACAATGCAGGACAACTTAAGCCAAGTTCTCCAGAGATATTCATAGTGAGCATTTACTAGCTAGTGAAAAACAGCATGCAGTCCAGTGGGAAGATTTCATGAAAGAGCAACACAATAAACGGGCTGAAGTGGATGAAGAGCACAAAAATGCCATGGAGAGGCTTAAAGAACAATGCGCCCAGATGGAGGACCTAGCGAAATTTTCAACCTTTTAAGAACTTGAACCACAACAATTACAAACTAATGAGAAAATATTGACATCCCTCTGAAAAAATATTCCCACCAAACCATTTAACCTCTGCCTCAATCTTAGCAATATACCCAAGGGCACTCTTACATCAGAATAAACTTCCGCTGGAATCCTGATGAAACGTTTAATAGAACAAGAGTACTATATCTTTCTAGCTCCTAAGAGCCTATATACGATTATTTGGATAGGGAAGAGTAGAAGGGAAAATGGGGTAAATTTACATTTTGTTAATTAGAATTGCTCATCTTTACCATTGATTAGTGGAGAGTATTCTAATTATAGACTTACTGCAAAATAATTTAATTCATTCCTATGCAGGGTTAGTATTAGTTTATTATTGTGTCTTAAAAGGCAGTTATAATAACTACCAGCCATAGCTTCCCAGGCAATAGGAAGAATGTAAAAAGTATTACTCCATGAAAATGTAGACAAGAACGATTTTCCTTGGAGCAGAGATCACATTTAACAGAAGCAAGAGTCATAGCATTATCTAACCAATGGCAGAGATGGCTGTGTTGAAGTTTGAACGGCCTGTTGGAAAATATTGCAGATTTTGCAGTGCAGCATAATGCCATGTGTTTCACTGTACAACAAGGCACACTTGTTAAGTTTTGTGGCCTTCCAGCAGTTAATATTTTCAGCTTTAAAAATATGCTTAAAAGGAAAAACTTGCCAAAAATGTATTTTGACTTTTAGTCTTTCCAAAAACCATAATCTTGCACATAGTATTTATCTCATTTTTGTGTCTGTTTTGCTGTGGATAAGCTTTATAGGAAAAAATAATGTCTGTACATGTTTCAACTGTTTAATGAGTAATCAGCAAAATCTGCCAAGTAGTCCCTCTGGAACCGTATAAAGAATCTGGTTCTGAGTGAACCAGAAGTGTTTGCTCACATGGCAAATGATGCATGTTAAATGTAAATCCTTTTCAGTGTTAATGTCTGTTCTCATAAGCAGGTGTATTATGGTGAAATATGTACCAATTCTATCATCACTGTGATCTTTAAAAATCTACTTTTAACACTATAATTAAAGAACTAAATTGATTTTTTTTATTTGCCAGAAACCAAGGAAATTTAAATGCAGTATTTTCAAGAGATTTATGGCAAATGAATTTGAGGTATGGATAAATCTTTCAAATATTTTTTATTGCTCTGCAGTAAAGAAAGGGACAAGAAAGAAAATATCCAACTCTCTTGTGTTATCCCAGTGTTGCGACTGCATAAAATTGACAATGCTTGCCTGTGTAAATTTATGGCTTACTGTCAAAGCTTCATTCTTGGCTGCA
>JAQZBX010028922.1:0-27568 GCA_029593785.1 Cabassous unicinctus
AAAAAAAAAAAAGAAAGGACCACTACCTCACACCATATGCAAAAATCAACTCAAAAAGGATTAAAGATCTTAATAAAAGAGCTAGAACTATCACACTCGTAGAAGAATATGTAGGGCAGCATCTTCATGACCTCCTGTTAGGAAGTGGTTTCTTAGACTTTACATCCAAACCACAAGCAACAAAAGAAAAAATAGATAAATCACTAAAATTAAAAACTTTTTTTCTTCAAATGACTTTATCATGAAAGTAAAACATCAATCTAAATAAGGAGAGTAAATATTTGTATTCACATATCCAACAAAGAGTTAATATGCAGAAAATATAAAGAAATCCTTCATCTTGACAAAAAAAAAATACAAACAATGCAGTTATAAAAAGGGCAGAAAACTTGAACAGACATCACTCCACAGAAGATATACAAATGGCCAGAAAACATATGATAAATGCTCAAAATCATTACCATAAGGGAAATGCAAATCAAAAACACAATGAATACCATTTCACAACCCTTAGAATGGCTGCTATATAGATTTAAAAAATAAAAATAAAAAAATAAAAACTGTTGGAGAGAATGCAGAGAAATATGAACACTCATTGCTGGTGGCAATATAAAATGGTGCATCTGCTGTGGAAGACAATTTAGCAGTTCCTCAGGAAGGAGAGGGGGTGGGGCATATGGGAATCCCTTATATTTTTTATGTAACATTTATGTAATCTAAAGCTTCTTTAAAAATAAAAAAATAATTAATTAAAAAAAATAAAAAGACAACCAATTGAAAAATAAAGTTAAGAACAGAATTACCACTTGACCCAGCAATCCCACTACTAAGTATATATCCAACAAAAAATGAAAGCAGGGACTCAGATATTTGCACACTGATGTTCATAGCAGAATTCTTCACAATTGCCAAAAGATGCAAGCAACTCAAGTGTCCATGCACCGATGAATAGATAAATAAAATGTGGTATAATGTACAATGGAATATTATTCACCTGGAAATAGGAGTGTAGTCCTGATACATGCAACAACATGGATGAACCTGGAAGACATCATGTTGAATGAAATAAGCCAGACACAAAAGTAAAAATATTGTATTTCTCATTTATTTAAAACAATTGCAATAATCAAATTCACAGACTCAGAATCTAGAATACAGGTTATCAGGGGATGGTGTGGTGATAAAGAAGGGCAATTAAGGCTTAAAATGTACAGAGTTTCTATTTGGAATAATGGAAATGTTTTGGTAATGGATGGTGGTGATTGCCAATTAAATCAATTAACTCAATTAACAGCACTGAAATATATATCTGAATATGATTAAAAGATGGTATGTTAGATCTTATATATTTTTAAAGAATAATTTTTTAAAAATCCATGGAATTACTCTGCATAAACTGTGAGCTCTAAGTTAAACCACTGTCTTTAATTAATGGTACAATTATAAAATTTTGCCATCATCAGTTGTAACACATTTTCCTCACACCAATGCAAATTGTTGGTGGAGTAGTTTATGGGAATCCTGTGTGTTATGTATGAATATTCTATAAACCCACAACTTCTCTAATAATGAAAAAAAAATACAAAAAAGATAAACTGCAAGCTAATAAATTCCCATTGTTTAAGCCAACCCACTTCATGGCATCTGCTTTGAGTAGCCCGGGAAATTAAAACAACAAGTGTCCTTAGGAGGAGATAAAATTTGGGCAGAGATAGATATCTGATGTAGTGACAGGGAAAGAAATTGTCATGTGACTGAGACAAAGATTTATTGCTGACAAGCCATCACCAGTACCCTATAGACTTCAGAGGAAGCATGGCCCTGCCCACACTTTGATTTTGGTCTTCTAGCCCCTAAAACTGCTGTTTAAATCAGCTAGTGTGTGGTACTGGGTTACAACAGTTCTGGGAAACTAAGACCTGTGAAACTCACTTCTTTAGAAAGTTTCCATCTGGTTTTTCCAACTTGACTATCATCTTGACAGGGTTCTAAACTTAAACTATTATTGATGATTCTGAAATCTGTACTCCTGGTGGCCTGGACCAATACATCTGCCATTTGCTCCCCAGGACATTGATTGTCTTTCCTCAGCCATAAAAAGTTGCAGGTCTTAATTACTTTCAGGAAGTTTCAGTTGATATTTGTACCTTTGACATAATTTGTGTTCTGTTCTTCTTTACCGCATGTAGGTCTGGAATTGTTTGCTGGAAACATGTGCCTTGTTTTCTTTCAACATTTTCTTTTCCTTTTTATCTAAGCCATTAATTTTTATAACATTATGCTATAGATTTTGTCTCATGGTGAAAGAAATGACATATCTAATTTTTTAACCATGTAATGCTTACATGTAAGAAAAAAATACCGAGGTGAAGCAATTTGACATGTGAAATTAAATATAACAACACTATTTTAAAATCAAAAAGGTGAGTTTGCAAGAAAGAGAAAGATATCCTCGGCATTCTAAAACAAAATACAGTTTGAACATGCAGGTGATAAACTGGGCATAAAGGAGAGGAGATAAGACATTTAGGCCATACAAAGAAGAAGGTTGGATTTTAAGTGAAAGGATGAACCAGAAAAAAAAAAAAAAAGTACCCTCCAAGGAAAGGAGACAACAAGGAACATCGTTTGCCCCACCCTTGACCTTGGATGGGACTCTCTCCATCTGAGACTATTTTCAGCTATTTCTGAGGTCTGCTTTCGGCCCGTTGGATACCTCTGCCATCTCCTTCTTCATGGCAGCACTCACAGCTTCTGCCTTCTCTCCACTGCTCTCATTTGCTTAGGAGCTCACATATAAAATTTGGAGTTTGTGTTTGTTTCCTGTTTCATGGCCAAGTTCTAGAGATTTCATTTTCCTTTTCATGGGGATATTTTCCAAGAGGAAAAATGGGGGATCTCAGAACTAAGCTAATGATATGTGCCTACCAGAATAGGAAGACCCCACACTACATTTTTCAAGGTAACTAGTCAACTTACTGTATCGCCAGAAACCAAAATGCTGTCTAATCTTATTTGCATTTTCCCTCTGCTCCTTTTATGCTCTTTCCTTCTACAGTCTGTCTGCTTTGTTCTTTACCTGGCTTTGTCCCCACAGACACATTTTGGGAAATCATTTGGCTCCACGTTTTGAAGACAAGCAGGTGTGCTGGACTGGCTTCTGATATCATAATTTATTCCACAGGTCTAGGGTCCCACTTGGCAAAGAAGAGATTTGGGGAGCTAAATACTTAAAACGTGATCACAAGAATATTGCTTGTACTCTCTAAAAACAATTCATACCATACATACAAAATTTAATTTATCAATAAGGATAATAGAATGTCAATTACCAGTGCTCTCCAAACTATTCAATTCAGGTAAAAGTGACAACAGTTGTGTAGCTGCTCCTGGATGCTCCTGGGACTGGGTCGATCAGCATCTAACACACATGTAACTCTTTGGAAGTACATTGGAAGTCCACAGCATTTTGGGGAATCTCTGCCACAGAATAAAACAACCTGGAGTTCAGCAAGGAGCTTGGATGATATTTGTTATAGCCAAATGGTTATACTGAATTACTAAAGTCAAAGAATTTTGAATAAATGAGTTAAGAGCATACCTTAAAATTTTGGCCTTTGCCTGACCATTTTCATTTATGTGAACAAACAATTTATAATGCAGGGAAAAGATAATTTGTAAGTAATTGTTGGATAGAGTAAGACGGACTCACAAAACTTTAAAAAACACCCATCTGAGAATAAAAATTAAAAAATTATTAGCACTAACAGTAAAGCAAGTTAGGATACAGATGTATATGTATGAATTCTGCCATTCAAAAAACATTTGATAAGCACTAAGAGACAGTCAACTGACTCAGAATTTTCATGCTAATAAGGTGAGAATAGTAAATATTCAGATACATGAAAAATATCAAATAATGATAAATGTTAAGTCATATTACTCAAAACTTGTTTTATAAAGTTTGCGATACAACTTTCTGTATTAATGATGTTCTCTTCATTATTTTCCTTCTTTTTTATTTTTTTTAAAGCAGTACATTTTTAATTGATAAGTTAATAAATAAGTTAATTTGACTTTGAGAACACATGGAATGAGAGAAATTTTGTTTCTAGGTTTTATCCAAAGTACTCCTGTTTTAGTTCTAAATAGCCTTTTCTGATTTTTTTTCTTTTTTTTGAAGCTTAACCTTAGCTTTCCAAGTCTTGTTTCTTGAATTTATTTGCTAGATACACCTATTTTATCTTTTTCACAGCTAACTCAAGATAAGCAAAGAACCAATTTGTAGAGGTTTCCCCTGGAAAACCCTGAATTGAAGTTTGAAAACTACATCTAATTTTATATGATAGTTCCAGCTTTCTTTAGAAAGTTAGATAGCAAAACAGAGCTGTGTCCAACTAATTCTTGCATCATTTCTAGAGTAATCACATGCAAATTTAGAAATGAGGTTCGGAGAGATTTGTTCTTTTCAAGGGTCTTAACAGTACAAGATGCAAGTCAGGATTACATGTTGCTTTCGTCTTCTAGAAGCACAGAAGGCCAAGTTTCACATATTAAACAATTCAAGCCACATATCCACATGAAGAAAAACTGATCTAATGTTTGATATCTCTAACAATGTAAAAATTATATAAAAAGTTATAAAGAACTTTTATAGAGAGTAACTACAGAGTGTTTCTCAAGAAAGATGGAAATTGGAAATCTAATATGAATCCTTATGAAGGGCAGTTCTTTCATTCATCTGAAGTTCACTTATATGAGATATATATATATATATATATATACATATAAATTCCAGCATATATATATATATGTAAATGAACCAGCAAATACATGCTGAAATGAATATTATATTATTATGTGGAGGCATGAAAAAAAATAAGGAAAAGATAAATTTTCATGCAGAGACAAAAAAAAGAACATGTCTCACTTGAATTTATTATTATTTTAAAATTTTTTAATGGACTCTTAGTCTTTCCTGATTATAAACTTAGCATATATTTATTATAAAAATTTGAAAATGCAGAAAAGATCACTGAAGAAATGAAAAACAACTCTTAATCGAAACCTGCAGAGTTATTTCTGAGTATTTGTCTTTGTGGGGGGGTGTATGTGCATATGTGAAACAAATGTAAATTTAGACTCACCTACCTACCAATATATTATGGACATTTTCTCAAGTTATTAAAATTCCCCTGTGTTTTTCACATATATATAATGATTTATCTTATTGATAAATTATTTATTTTAGCCCATTCCTATTGCCAATGTTTGAATTCTTTCTAATAGTTTTTTTTTATCTTACTAACTCTTTAGTAATTGCATTTTTATATTTGTTGTTACCATAAGAGACAAAAGTCCTAGAAGTAGAACAGCTAAGGAAAAGAAACTGTATAGTTTTATTGTGTTGGCTGTACACTGCCAAGTTTATTTCAAGAAATCCAGAAATACTATGCATCTCTACACTTGCAGCAGCAGCAGAGGGAATTATCAAATTCCTCTTGCATCTGCTATTATTGGAAATTATGGCTTTTTTAATATTTGCAATTTGGATATGGAACTCTCTCATTTTCTTAATTTATTGTTGATGGGCTTAATATTTTTCAAATGTCTCTGCATCTATATATTTACTTCCATATTAATGGTCTATTAATATTGGTTGCCCATTTTATAATGGGTTTCTTTGTCTTTATTTTTTTATTTGTAATTCCCTTTAAGTCTATTAAGCAAAATAAGCTGGACAGGAAAGTGTTAACTCAGCAGGCCTTGGTTCTAAAAAAAACTGCATATTACAAAGAAAGCCCTGTCTTCCAGATTGAACCTTGGGTCTACTGGGAGATAACCTCTGACCCTTGGAATATTCTGCTTGATAAGATTGTTTTTCTATGCCCCAGACCTTGGTTCACATTGTATCAGTTTGACCAGATGAGTTTATCCTGCCTATGTAATTTATGGTGACCCTGTTTTTAGCTTGGTTGACATCCCTTGTTGGCAACACTTTGCACATGTTGTCACCATAATTGCTGGTAGAATTAAGCTCATCTCTGGGCAAGTACACTAGGAGTGTAAACCTAGAAGCTTGAGCCTTGTTTCTCCTGGACTTTGCCTCATGTGCTATCCCCTTTGCTGATTTTAAACTATATACTTTTGCTGTGATTAACTATAATCATCAGTATAACAGGTTTTCCAAGTTCTGTGAGTCTTCCAGCAAATTATTGAGCTTGGGGGATCCCCTGACATAATAAGCATATATTAATTAAGTTCTTATTTTGTACTTGCTTTCATGTTTTAATTTTATATGCTACTTTATAATATGCACATTACAAACATTGACATGTTAAAGTGTTATATTTCCTTTTATGTTAATGTACAAAAAATCTCCACCATGTCATAAGATAAATACATGCTTACACTTTTGTCTAATGCTAGAATTTATTATTTTTTTAGAATTAACATATTTGTTTCTGAGGAATAAATTTTATTTTATTTTATTTTATTTCAAAGAGAAAACCAAATATCCAAATAATCATTTGATCCATGTTTTATCTTTTAACAAAAAATTAAAATGCCATCATTTTGTGTTTGATCAAACACACCTACACAGATTTATGCATGCACACACACACATAGTTCTTTAAGAAGCTTTCTACTTTGTTTAAAAATCTGCTTATGTATTCTTTCCAATGTAATATAGTTTAATATACCTTATATCATCTTTCTACATTAGTATTCACATTTACAATTTTCTTAACAATTCTGATGGAAATTTTTTCCTCTGATAAACTGGAGCATCATTAAGTCGAGTTAAAATAGGTATTGTGATTTTTATTAGAGATTGAATTTAGAAATTTGTCTATAGACAATTATTATTTTAAATTACAGATGTTCCTTAAGGTAGTTTTCAAAGTTTATTTTATACATCAGAAAATGTGTATTAAATACCATCAAATGACTCTGTGGCATCTGTACAAATAACCATGACTCTTTTAATTTGACCTATTGATAATAATGAATATTATACCTACATTGTTTAATATTGAAGTACTACTTAATAACACCAACTATATTTAAGAACAAAACAGGACCTTGATCACATTTTTATCTCCTGATTGCATTCTCTTTTCAGCTTTGTCTCCTTGCAACAGTTTTCTGAATGTGAACCTTCACAATCAGGCATTCATCCTCACCACTCCACAAAATTAGCCTTCATGAAGTTATGAATTATACCAAAGGCAAAATTATTTAGAATCCAGATATCAATTTTATGTCTTCATCACAACCTCTTAGCAACAGACCAGGGTAAATTAAGTTTCAGTGATTCAATCCAAGTGGTGGATTGACTTGTGTATACCAGTTTGGACATGTTCTTGGTCTTAGACCACATTCTGCACGTGTGGACCAGTTGTAAATAAGACATCTTCAAGATGTTGCTTCAGTTAAGTGTGGCCCAAGTGAATCAGGTTGAGCTTTGTGACAGTTTGAAGTTCTTTTATGAGTCACTAAAAGAAAAAGATTATGTTTTTTAACTAATCCATTCTTGTGTCTGTGAGATCCTTTTGATTGGACTACATTAGTGAAGCATGACTCAGGTTGAGTCTCTGCCCTCTTACTGGAGCTTTATATTAACGTAGATATAGAGAGAGACACGCAAAGAAAGGAAGCTGCTCTTTTTATCCTGCCATGTGAGAGAGGACTCAAGGATCACTAGCAGTGAAAGGTTAACCACAAAGCTCCATGAGCCTATGGAGCAGCTCAAGGCTGAAGAGATGAGCCATATGCCTGATAGCTCACAGCTGAGCTCAGGAGGAAAGCAGAGCAACTGAGACAGGCAGGATACCCAGAAAGAGACAAGAGACAAGTCTTATGCTTGGTTGGCCACAGCTTCGGGGGGTGGGGGAGGAGGCAGGTATCTGGGCAGAGATCAACCACCATCTTTGCCTTGTGACTTTGGTGAGAAAGCATCTATGATGGTGCTTTGAGTTGGACATTTCACTGATGTGGAACTGTAAGCTTTTACCTAAATAAAACCCTCATTATAAAAACCAGCCCATTTCTGATACTTTTTAAGCAGCACGGTAGCAAACAAAGACAGGCTTTACTCTAGATTATTGGAGTCTTTTTATGCACATAGTGAAAATCAGGAGAGAGAAGCCACAGGAGAAACAAGAAGCTGGAAGTCACTGGAACCCAGAAGAGTAAGATGATGATGCCACCATGTGCATTGCCAAGTAATGCAAAAGCCAAGGAACCCTATAGACTGCCATACAGCCAGAAGATACCAACCCGAGGAGAAAATAATCCTTGTAACCACTGAACCCAAGAGCTAATGCATTTCCTTTGTTAAGCCAACCCATTATATGGTATTTTTTTTAGCAGTAGGAAACTAAAACACTGCGCTTACCTAATTTGAAACCAACATCACTGACTTTTTGTTCTCATTCTCCTCTTGCTTGTTCCCCTCTTCAAACAGAATTTTAATTACTCAAATGTTGATGCACTCTGCTCTTCATCCTTCTCTTTTCTGTTTTCAATAACCTCATCTGATCTCAACTTTTCAAATATTGATGTGTTTGTAGTTTGTTTCTCCAGCCCTGCAGTACAGCCTGAGATTCAGAGGTATATAATGTCTTAATATTATTATAAAATATTTTTGGATTTTTCTTGACACATATTTTATTTATGAAATGTTTAACTCTATATTTGTAATATTGGCCTCTATGTCTTCCCATGCTACCTTAATCAAGTTTGGTAGTGAGAATATATATACATAATGAAATAAGTTAAAAAATATTTTCATTTGTTCAATGCCCTATAAAAATTTAAGTAGTATGAGACTTATATGTTAAATTAAACTAATACATTTTTAATAAAATGACTAACTCTTCAGAAAATAAGAGTTAATAAAATTTGCTCAAGAGAAAGGATAAAATGCTAGCATAACATTTAATTTTGAAATAAATTATTGTCCAAAAACTTTCTCTAACAAAATTCTGATTCCAAATGAGACGTTCTTTTAGATATCTGTATTAGTCAGCAAAAGGAATTCTGATGCAAAGTACCAGAAATCTGTTAGCTTTTATAAAGGGTATTTATTTGGGGTAGAAGTTTACAGTTACTAGGCCATAAAGTGTAAATTACTTCCCTCACAAAAGTCTGATGCCAAGTGTTGATGCAAGATGGCTGCCTACATCTGCAAGGGTTCAGTCTCCCTCTTCCTCTTAAGGCTCCATGGTCCCAGCTTCTTCCAATATCAGCTGTAGGCTGGGATAAGTCTCATCTCTCTCCTGTGGCTCTTTCCTCTCCAGGCAGCTCTGCTCTCTCCCAGGGCACATCCCTCTCTGGGCTCAGCTGCTCTGTTTTCTCCACAAGGACAGCTGTAGACTATTGGGCTTTCTCACTTCTCAGGGCTTCTGCCATTTCTATGAAGCCATCTTTATTCCTCTGTGTTCTTCTCCTGTGTTTATGTCCCGGTGCCCCAGTGTCAAAAAACTCCAACCTCCCTCTTCTGCCATGCTGTTTCTCTGAGTTCCCACCCTCTTGGTGGGTGGGTGGGGACTCAACTTCTTACTGATGTGGTGCAATCAAAGCCTTAATCATAATTTAATCAAGCAAAAGTGAAACCTGTGAAGGTAATACAATCTAATAAGCCCAGAGGAACAGACCTGTTTACAAACATAACCCAATATCTTTTTTTGGAATTCAAAAACAATATCAAACTGCTACGAGATTTAATTATTAACTTACTCTTATTATATTTCCCACCTAAACCTCTAATTTACTTATGAGGTGTTTGCCTGGAGGTATAAGCAGGGAAAAAATTACAAAGGCCTTTTGAGCAATATCACAGGATGGGCAATTACTTTGAAGGTACTAGAAGGTCACTGAAATGTATTCAGCATTGATATGATATGACATAGTTGCATTTTACAAAGCATCTCCCCCACAATGAGTTGGAGTTCGGACTGATAAAAAAGAAAAGATTTTTCCAAGGAGAAAGTTAACAATGGCCTGAACATTGGCAAAGGAAAGGTAAGGAGATTTCCAATTTCAGAAATAATGGTATCTACCATTTAACACACATATATCTCATTTAGTCCACCAAAGTGACTGCTATTATCATTATTCTCATTTCCTAGTTGGGCAGAAAGCAGCACATGGATTTAGGTCACATTTCCCAAGCCACACAATTACTGAATTGTGAACCCAACTAACTCAAACAAATGACATCTGTTTAATTGCTATAAATTACAACACCCTGGTATATGTAAGCAGGGATACTGAGAGGATGTGTAAGTAGTAGATGCAGGAGTGGGGAATGTTTATTCCTCCTATAAACATGAAATTGAGCTCCTTTATCATGCCAACAGTCTATAGTGGCAAGTGCTAGCACCAGGCAGATGGTGGAGCAAATTACAAGGATAATGGAATTAAAGAGGAGAAAATGCCTTATATTTTCAATTGTGGATGTTGGGCATTTCAGGTGGAAGTATATTTCAGACTATTAGACAGAATTGTCTAAGCTCCAGAGAAAGATTGATCCTCGGGGTGTTGTTTTGGGAGATATCATCATAGAAAGTGATAGTTGAAGTTGTGGGTACAGTTGAATTTTCCAGGAGAAAGAATTGAGGCTTAAAAGAAAAAAGTTGAGGTTTATAAGAAAAAATAATCTAAAACAACATTCATAGCAAATGAGATGTGTAAAGGGAATTGAAGGAATAGTAATCTATCAAGGGTAACATTAAGAATGATGCTGATTGATAAAGATAGAGAAATAAGTAAGATGAAGGGAATGAAAGAGTACCATCATGGCTGAAAGTAGTATTCTAAGATGAGAACTAAAAAGTGTACATTAGATATGGCAAATGAGAAAGAAAAGGGTGACCTTAGCAAGAAAATTTTAAGGCACTTGCTTCAGAAGACTAAATCTCATTTAAAAAGTTTAAAAAAGAAATGGCATTAAGGACAGGTAATGATTGTGAAAAAATATATTTCCCGAATCTTAATTGTTTAGCTTAGGAGTGGCTAGACTGGACATGGCTAGACTGGATGGGATCAAGCACTAAGGAAGGAGTTTCAGAATTGCTTCTGTTTGTGCTTGTTTTTTAAAGAAAGCAAACATATTAAGGGTGGGATTTGTTAGTCGATTTTATGAGCAGGAGCCAGTGGTATTTCAAGTAACTGTTTCTAATGCCATTTTAATTTCCCTTCTTGTTGATACCTAATTATTTTCAGCTCATTTCCCTGATTCATATTGTGCTGGGCTAGTTTTTAATTCTTGGTGATCCATTTAACATATCACAAACACACACACACTAACACACACACACAATAACAACAAGCAATGTTCACATAATATGTTATTTATGTCATGCACTATTTCACAAATGCAATTTATATAGCAAACTTATTAAGAGGTTGATTATACATTCATTTATTTAATAAATAGTCATTTAGTGCCCAGTGTGTAAGCACTCCTCTAGGTGCCAAGAATTCAGTCAGGAGAAAGAAATCCAAGTCTCCATTCTCTTGCATTTGCATTCTAGTAGGACAACAGCAATGAAGAAGTAAATAGAGAGGATAAAAATAGAATGACAAATATGCCATGAAAAAAAATTAAGAAGGGCAAAAGAACATAGAATGATGACAAGAGGGGTCTACTTTATGAAGGGTCTGACTAAGTGGTCAAAGGCATGAGATATGACTGTGTAAGACAAGGTCCCCAAGGGCAAGATTCAGAAGGACTCGGTGAGAGTGACAGAATTCAGTGTACTCTGAGTATAGGAGAGCACTGGAGTGTGATGGGCTAAAAAGCTGGAGGATTAAGCAGGAATACTCTGTGCAGGGCCTCGCAGCAAGTTGTAAGGGATTCATCATTTTTTCCGATTGCAATAAAATACAAAAAGCAAGGAAGAGACTTGATAATTACATATCTTATTTGAGTGTGTGGATTCTATAGATGTATATTAGATGTCTGAATATTTAATAGGTATAGTTTGGGGTACTTGTAAATGGGAATGTTAATGAGGAGTAGTATATATTATCAGAACAAATAATAATTTAAAACCTGGATTATTTTTTATCTTATGCAAATTGAAATAGAGTTGCATTAATTTGGGTGGAAAAATTGAGCTCTCCTACTTCATATATTTACCACTTTGCTGCCACATCAGACATTTAAATCATCCCAGTAAGAGACTGAGGTCAATTCCTAACAAAATTAAAGTCATCCACAGCAAGATCAGAGCTCAGCAGTTCTTTAAATACTGTCATTGGAAATGGTTCTTAAAAAGATGAATATTCAAAGAAATAACAGGAGTTATTTTGCTATTTTTCTTTCCTTTAATCTTCATAGGACTTTGCAATAACTGAAGAACAGCCACCAACCTAGAAGAAATGGAAGAAAGTATTGGCTTTATCAAGGTGAAAGGCTCCTGAGAGACTCCAAAAACTTGAAAGGATTTCCTTAGTTTTTAACTTTACTGCAGCTGCATTAGAGAGCAGAATTGCCTAGTATTGGCATCTTAACTCAGTATAAAATATCTTTTTTTTTTCTTTTTATCTTGTGACTAACACTCTTTGCAAACTATTTTATGATATGTAGTATGTGAGTTGTTACATAAAAATGAATGGCCTTGCATTATGAGCATTTTTTCCTTTGGATGTATTATATGGAACTTCCGAGATGTCATAATGAATAGCAGATGAGTTATGCCTCAAAACAAGTACTGTAGAGCATATTTGTACCTGGATCTAGATATACAACTCTGTAGTCCTAATATGAGTTATGTCTATAAGCAGATTTTTAAAATGCAGCTACTGTAACATAATGTGCAACAAAAATCAGAATTTGATGAGGAAAGTATTTTCAGTAATTCCAGAGATGAGCAATGGGAATGAGCTCTTGAGGTAGTTTATTTCATGCTAAAACCTTTCTAAGGGTTATTTTGATCAAATATTCCCTCAAACCACTTCCTGGAAAGTAAAAATTGGAAACTTTTCTAAACAGTTTTAGAAGTTAAAACTGAATTATACCCAACATCCTCCCTCTGATGTTATAGAAGAATGGGGGTGAAAATACATTATTAATGCAGTTTCTGCTGTTATTTAAAGGAAATAATTCAGGTCATAGATGGACTTTACCTGGTGGGAGAGATGCTGATATACTTGCTTGTACCAATTTATTTTCTCTACTGATTTGCCATGTTATCTGAAATTCTCTCCATTAAAAATCTCTTTTTTGACTGAAACATTGTGAATTTAGAAGACTCCTTTAAAGTCTCCTTTAAAACAAAGATATATGTAAAAATCTTGTCGTCAATTAAAATGCTACTTGATATTATGTGTCAAGCTTGTAAACAGAAATGAAGTTGATCCCCAAAGCAATGGAACTCAAAAAAAAAAAAAAAAAAATTCATTGTGATGTGTGAAGGAGAAGCGTGGGATCATGAAGGTAAAAGCAGAGGGAAGGTTGATGTAAGGATGCCAGGTGTAGATGCAGGTGAGCCACTGCAGTTCTGATAAAATCAAGGACTAATATTTTTGTTTTTATTTTATATTCATGCAAATCAGTTACTTTGTGTATGTTCAGCATTTGTATGAGTGAAGTGTGTAGGTGAGTGTGAGTGTGGAATTTATAAATTCTTATAAAGGGAATTTATTTGGGATAAAGTCTTAAAGTTCCAAAGCTGTGAAAAGTCCAAACTAAGGCACCATCAGAGATGCTTTCATATGAAAGTCAGCTACTGCTGATCCTGATATATTGCCACATGATGAAGCAAGATTGCCACCAAACTCTACCAACGTTTCTGCCTTCCCCTCTGGGTTCACCATTTCCTCTTGAACTGCTCCATGGGCCCAGCCTCTTGGGGCTTCATGCTTAAGCAAACTTCTAGTCCTCTATTTTGCATGGCAGGATCAAACATGGCAGTTTCCTTTCCCTGTGTCTGTTTGTCTTTGTGTCTTTCTCTCTGAGTCTTTATTTTTATCAGACACAGCAAGAGGGCAGATACTCAAAATGAGTCATGCCTCACTGATGTAGTCAAGTAATCTAATCAAAAGCCCCTCAGCTGAATTTAATGCAATCAAAAGATATTACACCCAGAGGAAGATTAATTTACAAACATAATCTTTCCCTTTTTGTGATTCATAAATTAATCTCAAACTGCCACAATTTGACAATAATTTCAATTTTCAGTACTATATTTCATAGTATCTATTTTTCATTTATTATCTCAAGAGCAAACTTCCTTAATTCAAACTTATTCTTAGAGTACATAAAATACCTATTAGTTAACATAACACCTCCTTGGGTTTAAAATTTATTATCAGAGTCATGTAATAAAATATTTTACATTTGGATGCAATATTTAGAGATGGGTAAGAAATCATTATTCTTTATAGGGTCAATTTCCCAAGTATGACTTTTAAAAAGTGTGGAAGTATTCATCTATTGTTTGTGCTCAACATAGGTTTGAAAACTGCTTCCAAGTGTTAGCAAACTTAAATCAGTTATGCTTCCTAGTTTTTGGAGGAAAAAGGCATTATTGATTAAACCTGGTTTTTAATGTTTTCTTATGTTTCAAAAGAGGTGTTTTCCTCTTAGCAATCAGAATCTTCAAGAAGTAAGCTTACATTTTATTTTTGGATGGTCTGAAAAGTGGGATGGAAAAGGAAAGAGATTTTTATAAAATTGTGGATTCACATTGTGGACATTTTTAGGCATAGCTTCAAACTAATATTACTATCATATAGTTAACTGTGATATAAAGAAGATGAATAGGATAGGATCTGATGCATTGATGTGACTCTCAGATTTCAGTAGTGAGTCAAGGTTGTGTATCAGTCTCTAGTTCTTTAAAATTTTATTTCTCTTTTGAATATGTGATGTTTTTCAAGACATTTCATGTCATTGTTCTCTGAAACTGTGATGGAAAAGGAGTCTTCTTTTGATAATTCATACCAAGACATGTATTATCCTGCTGTTCTCACTGGCAACTTTGCTTTCAACATACATGATTTTTATTTTGGATATGTTTCTGAAAATGAAGAGTTCTGTGTTGGAGACTTTATCAGTGGACATTGTCTTCAAATACAATTTATAAATTCACTTACAGAAAGAAAATTTATTCCCAAAACTAAATTCAAACATTAACAGATATGGACTAGAATACCTAGAATCACAAAAGGAAAACAGCAATTTCATTGTTAATTTTATCACAAAAATGATTAGTTAACAATCTAAAGCTTCAGAAGAGGGAGGTGTTGTTTTTTTTTTAATAATATTTTTTTTTATTTTTTAAAAGATACTTAGATTACATAAATGTTACACAAAAAATAGAGGAATTTCCATATGCCCCACTCCTCACATCTCCCATACCCTCCCACATAAACATCCTTCATTAGTGTGGCACATTCATTGCAATTTTAGATACACATTGATATTTAAGTCACATATGCTGAGAAACTGTAGTAATATGTTAGAACTGAAAATTCCCATCATTTCATCCCTTACAACACAATTTTATGCTAATTAAGCAGAGAGAGTAAATAAATATAGCATTTTTTGGGATCCCTACATGTTAAGAGTACTAAAGAAATGAATTTATTACATGTACAGAACTTAAATTTGTAATAAAAAAAAAGAAAAACGAATCTATGTGTGGATATAAGTGTGTTTTAGATCTCAAAATCTCAAAAGTAGCTTTGTTGTAATTTAACTATAATTAGGTTATGGACTTTGATTTCTCAGTTAAAATTATTTCCTGTGACAGTTAGAATTATGTGAATCCCATATAAAATCATATTCTTAAACTAATCCATTCCTATGCGTGCGGGGCCTTTTGATTGGAATATGACAGTGAGTCATGACCCAGGTTGAGTCTCCACCCTCTTGCTGCTGTGCCTTATATAAACTTAGAACAAACAGAGAAAATGGAGAGACACAGAGAAAGGGAGCTCTACCATTTTGACCTGGCCATGTGAGAGAGAAGACTTCAGCTTCAGAAAGACATAGAAGCCCCAAAAGGCTCAAGGAGATGAGGCCCAGGGAAAGGTACCTGATCACCCGCAGCTGAGCTTAAGGAGGAAGGACTCCAGGATCTGCTGGTAGATGACCTTTGGTGAGAAAGCATCTTTGATGGTGTCTTAATTTGGATATTTTCACAGTCTCAAAACTGTAAGATTTCCCCCCAATTAAGCCCCAACTCATTTTTGACATTTTTTCATTGGTGGCTGTGGCAGTTTAAGATTATTTATGAACTCCAAAAAAAAAAAAATATTGATTATGTTTGTAAACTGGTCTCTTCCTCTGGGCATGATACTCTTTGATTGTATTAAACCCAAAGGTTTTCCTATACTTGATTAAATCAAACACAGAATTTGGTACTGAGAAGTTGGGGTTGTGTTTTAGTTTGGACTTTTCACAGGTTTGGAAATTTAAGACTTTATTCCAAATAAATTCCCCTTATAAGAGCCAACCAATTTCTGGTACTTTGCAACAGCAGCCCTTTGGCAAACTAAAACATAAGTTAACAGCACAAAGATTCAATTCATGCTGTGTAAAGGAAATGCAGGATAGGAAAAGTTCGACACTCCACACTCACACTCACCTACACACTTCACTCATACTAATGCTGAACATACACAAAGTAACTTCATGAAAGTAATTTTCATGAATATAAAACAAAAACAAAAATATTAGTCCTTGATTTTATCAGAACTGCAGTGGCTCACCTGCATCTACCCCTGACATCCTTACATCAACCTATCTGATGGCTTAGACCCCTGCTAAACCTACATGCTAAACCAGAAAGCTTTTTTTGTGACAGTTGTATGAACAAAACCATTTGTCAACCTGGATTGAAAGTGACATGCGAGATGGAAAGGAAAACGGCTTTAAGAGGAAAACTATGGCAGTTGAGGTTTGGAATTAAGATATTTCCTTGGGCCAAGAGAGGAACCTGTATTAGGTTGTCTAGGGAAATAGAATCAACAGGAGATATCTGTCAATAATATAAGATTTTGTGCGAGTCTCTCATGTGACCATAGGGATGTACAAATCCAGGTTCTGCAGGCTGACTGCAAACCAGGGGCTCCGATGGAAGTCCAGTGAAGGTCCTTGATGAGTTTCCAAGAGAAGTTTTCTGTCCAAAGAACTGGGAAATTCTCTCTGAATGTTGAAATCACTTTCCCTTTTAAGACATTCAACTGATTGGATAAAAGTGTCACCCATTGCTGACGGCAATCTCCCTGATTGATGCAGATGTAATCAGCCATGCAGGCAGTAAACTCACTGGTGACCAAAGTCCATAAATGTTCTTGTGTTACACTCTACTTACCTGGTAGAATTAAAGCCCTAATCTTAACATAATTTAATAAAAAACATCTCAGTTGAATCTAATACAATCAAAGGGTATTAAGCCCAGGGGAACAGACGAGTTTACAAACATTATCCTTTTCTTTTGGGGGGTTCATAAATAATCTCAAACTGCCACACCGTCTTTTAAATAGATCTCTGTAAGTCCTGTCTGCCTGGGAACAAAGACAAAAAGTGAGAGATGTTACCTTATTTGTAATAACAGCTATGACAAATGATACTTTTCTTTGGTTATAGATCTGTTCACTAGTTTGAAAGACTTTTTTCAGTGTAACTGTTGTTTAAAAATATAACTCCCATAACTAAATAATTCTGTTTGTATCCTTGAATGTGTCAAGTGAGATGAGACAAGCTGCTCATTATTATGCACACATATGTACAAAATCATGTATTTATATGTCTACATTATGAACTAGATTTGGAAACTTCAAAATATCAGGGGGGAATAATAATCCCAAGATTAAAGTATTAAAACCTAAGGAAATGAATCTTTTCACATTTTGTATATGCACAGAATATTTTAAATATTAAAGTCTAATTAAGTACACTATGCAATGCAGGTTGGGTTTTCATTTCACTTTATAAGTTTGAGTATTGAGGTGGAATTTAGTAAAGTACAACTTGTATTAGTGGAAAAAAAATAACATCATTGATTATTCCACATAAAAATAGATTTGTAATCACTTGGCAGCATATATATATATTCTCTTCATAACTTTTACTGGGCAGAAAATGGCATGTATCTATGGCTTCCCTTATTTTCTTTTTCAAAAACTCTCTCAAATTTTGACAAATAGCCCAATTGTGAAGATTAATTTTTTTGTGTCTTTACACTAAACTCTAGATTTCTGGAGGGCAGAGACCATGGCTTTAATCCCCGTTTGGAGTCTTATCAGAATGCTTGTGGCATAGTAAGTAATAAATAAAAAATTACTTTAACAAGCCATGTCAGAAAGAGACCAAAAATCAAAACACAATATGAGACTAAAATACTACATATTACACTACTAAATGCACAATTTACTAGGAAGATATGCACATTTTGAAAATGAATATAATTTAAAAATATATGTAAAAAATCAATACAAGAAGAGATTAACAAATCAACATATATAGCCAGAAATTTTCAGCTCTCTTAGTAATTGATAACTCACTAGATTTTTAAAAGAAGTACGAACATATATGTTTTAAAATATAAAATTGTCATATTAGATCCAACAAATTGACTATAGAATTCAATATCTTTTATTTAGAGAACACACGTGCTTTAAGAGATCTAGAACACTTACATATTTGAGTAAATACTAGACTCCAATGAGGTTTCAAAAAATATCAAAAATTGGAAATCATATGGACAAAATACTCTTAATCAAAAGAAATAAAATTCAAAGTCATTGACAAAAAAAAAGTTTGCCCAAAAATATAAAAGTGGACCAACTCTGGAGATTAACATACCAGAATTAAAGGTGAAAGGTCTCAAGTAGAAAGGGCATATAAAGTGCCAAAAAGGAGAGATAAAACAACAGTTGCATCTAGATAGGTTATAATGATATTTAAAAATAAATTCAGAAAAGGAAAAGAATTTTACAATGAAATTTCTCCAGAGAGACAAAGAATATAATTTACAAAGGAGCAAGAATCAGAACTACATGAGACTTTTTTAACCTCACTGTTGGATGTAAGAAAATATAGAGTAGTATTTTTAAAGTATTAGAGAAATACTTGGAAATTAGACTTTCATATTTTAGTCGAACAGGTATTCAAGTGGAATGGCAGTATAGAAAATTTTCTCAGACAAGCAAGGACTCAGAAGTTTCATCCAAGTGCACAAATTGTCTACACATTTTTTGGAAGAAGCACTTACATTTGTAAACTAATATATTGTAGAGACTGCATAAGACATATGAAGTAAATGTTGTCAAGTAACTTGGAAAAGTTGAAGTTAGATAATGGTAAAACTGAAATTAAAACCAGACATGGGTGTACTAGGAAGGATTACTGTAGTCTAAACTGAATCTGAGATATTGGTGTGAAAATTTTAAAGAAAATTTTATCAAATCCAGTCCAATGGTGTTTAAAAAGATGAAATACTGTGGGCACATGAGTTTATCCTTGATTTAAAAAGAAATTTTCATATTTTAAAAAATCTACAATTTTAATTCCACATTAACAAATTAAAAAAAAACTTCTGTGTATTAATAGATGCAAAATATATTTGACACTTTTCATCATAAATTCATGATAAAAATGATCAGTATATTACTAAGAGGAGGGTAGTTATTTATATGATAAATATTATCTTTAAAATTCAATAAGCATTATTCTAAATAGATAAATGTAGAGAGCTTCCCTTTTAAAATCAGAAACTATACAAGGAAGTATATTTCACAACTTAAATTAACCAATACTCTAGCCAGCACAATTGTATGATAAAAGGAATTAGTCGCATGAAGATTGGAAAGAAGGAATAAAGCTGTCATCATGTAGACTATATGACAATATATTAGAAAATTATTTAAATATATTATTGTATTTAATTGTAGAGTTTAGCTATATAGCAAAACATCAGGATAATAACAAAAAAACAATTTATTTGTATCAGTAACAAACAGCTAAAGTAATTTAATATAATTTTCCACTTAAAATATTATATGAGAATATTAAGGAACAAAGAGTAAATCAAACAAAAGGTGTGGTGAACTTTAAAAGAAATGTAATAAAACTTTATTAAAATACATTAAAAGCACACCTAAATTAATGGAAAATCTGTTTTTATGTATAGGACAATATGCAATCAGGTGGATATCAACTCTTCTTTGGTATATGAAGTGTATCTTCATATACCAAAAAGAAAGGAGGAAGGAACTCTTCCCAATTTGCTTTATAAGGCCAGAATAACCCTAATATTAAAATCTAATGATTGCATTAAAAGAATCAAAAATCTTAAACTAGTATTCCTCATGAATGTGGACACCACAGATTTAACTCAGTAATTTATCCCAGGAATTCAAGACTATTTAACCATTGTAAAAACCAGCCAGAGTAATTAACCATATTAACTGAAGAAGGGTTAATCAACTCAACATTAATTCATGAGAAAAAATTCTCAGCTAAGTTCAAATAGAATGGTGCTTCCTCAATCTAACAAAGGCTATCTATGACAAAATCTGATGAGTAATATATTTAATTGTGAAAGACTGAATGCTTTCCCTCTAAATTGGGAAAAAATGTTTAGATGTCATATTTCACAACATACACTCAACATTGCACTGATATCCTAGCCAGTGCAAGAAGTTAAGAAAAATAAATAAAAGGCAAATATACTGGAAATGAATAAGTCAAACTGCACATATTTTAACATAAAAAATCCTAAGGAATGTACCAAAACAAACAAATAAAAACACCTAATAGGTTTTAAAAAGCCTGTATAGCAAGATGTCAGGATATAGTTTTTACATGCAAGAATTGATTGTATTTCCATATCTTAGTAACAAACGATTATAAAATAAAATAAAAATTTCCATTTTCAATAGCACCAAAAGGCCTGAAATACTTAGGAATAAATTTAACAACATTAAAGCAAGACATATATTCTGAAAATCTACAAAACATTGCTGAGGGTAATTAAAGAAGACCAAATAAATGGAGAAAGATAAGCATCTGGAAGGATTGGATGACTGAATATTAAAACGTCAATTCCCCCCAAATTATCTATGGAATCAACAATATCCAAATGAAAATCTCAACAGGCCTTTTGTAGAAATTGACAAGATTATTCTAAAGTGAATAAGGAAAGGAAAAATATTAGAATAATCAAAAGAATTTTGAAAAAATAGAAAATACTTGGAGGATTTACAGCACTGGCTTTTACAGCTTACAGTATAACTATAGACAATGTTGTAGTGGCATAAAGGTAGAAAAAAAGATCAATGGGAAAAAGATCACCTGGGAACATGGCCAATGGGTTAGACATATAAGTCTCAGCTCTCACTAAAACAGCCAGAGGCTGCCGTGGGGATCTACTTTGGGCATAGCAAACCATAGCTTACCAACTCCCAGAAGAGTGAGGGTCAGAGACACGAAGAAGCTAAAACAAGTAATTGTGAGTTATTAAACCTCTCAGTTGCTGGGAAGGGCTCCCCTCTCCCACCCCCAAGATATTAAGCTAGAGTAAAACCCCTGGCAAATTGTATCTGAGAATAGAGCAGATGTCAACTTCCATGGGAAGGTGCTCTGAGTCATCTAGGGGGGTACTGGACAGATAAGGAAGCCAGGAATAATTGGGGATTGCTTATCTCAGTGCCTGGAAGGGGCACACATACCTGGCCCTCAGGGCAGAGAGACTGGGTAGAGACCCTAGTTCCCTTCTCCAAACAGGAGCGTTACACCAGATTCCCTGCTAGGAAGAGAGATCTGGGAGAGTGGAGAGTGATTTTTTTGTGAGTTAAGCCAGCTGGGACCCCCTTGAATATCAGAAGGGACCCCGACTCGACAGGGAGGTGGGGGGGATCACTTCAGGCTGGCAGTCACGACCAGCCACCTAGGTAAAGAGAGGAATTACATCAGTGAGGAGGCAGAGACAGGCGGCTATTAGCACAACTCCAGCTGACTGCAGGGAATCTAAAATGCCCAAGGAAAAGGGGGCTGATAGCCTTCTGAAAGGCTAATCAACTTAAAGACTTAGAATGGCTCAGTGGAAGATTTCCTGCTTGGCATATATGAGGTCCCTGGTTTGATTCCTGGCTATTCCTTGAGAAGAGATCTACTAGGTTATCAGGTATCCAGCTGAAACTTTCTGACAGGGAACATATAGACATTTTCTTTCTATTAACTTTTCTTGGATCCCTTATTTTTTCAAAAAAAAAGGTTCATGTTCTTTTATTTCCCTTATTTTACTCACTAAAACCCAGTTCAAAACCTGCAGAGAACAATCTGCAGAATGAGTGATTCTGGAACACCAGCAGCCTGAGAAGATCCTTAGGAGTCTAAGAAAGAAGGCTGTTTTTCTGTGCTTATTTTTTTTCTTCTGTCTCCTTTTTTTAAAAAATGAGTTGCTGCTGTCTTGTTTCTTGCTTGTTTTGTATCCTCTCCCTTTCTTTCTCTGCTTGTTTATTTTTCTTTTTTTCCTTTTATTCTTTTGGTTGCTGATCTATTCTACCTATGCTATTTCTTTTCACTCCTTCATCTTTTTATCTTTTGTTTTCCATTGTTGTTCTTTCTTTCCACCTCTTTTATTTGGTCTCCAGTTTTTCTTGTTTGTATTTCTCCCTCTGTCCCTTTTTCTCTGTATACTTTCTCTTTTTTACTTTATTCTTTCTTTCTTTTCTGTTTTCTTTACCCTCTTCTTGCCATTCCGGCATTTTTATTCATTCCATATATTTTTTTCTCTATTCTGTTTCTGTTTCATTTTTCTTTTCCACTTTCGTAATCTTATTCCTCTGTGCTTTTTACTCTTACTAATTTTTCCATTTCCTAGGTCATGTACATTTGTTTTCCTACTTTTTGCTATTACCATTACTATTACTCTTTTTATATTCCTCTCTCTTTCCTTTACTTTGGTCCTAATTTTTTTTCTTTCAAAGGAACATAAACGGATCTCTCTCACAAAAAAATGGCTGAGTGGGGAAAAGACCCTGCCTGAGTGAGCTGTTTTGGAAACCTACAGAGTAGGAGGCTTCAGGGCATCAAACAGAAGGGAGCTGGATGAAGAGATAAATTCCTCAAGATGCTGCAGGCTTGATTCTTGGTTACTGTGTTTCCTCTTCCTTGATTTCCCCTTTTCTCTGTAAACCAGTTTTGTATACCAATGCTATCTCTTTTCCTTCCCTCATCATTCTATCTTCTGCTTTCTTTTGTTGTTCTTACATTCCACCTCTATTTGTTTAGTCCTAAATTTTTCTGGTTTTTATTTCTACCTTGTCTATCCTGTTTTCTTTATTTTATTAACTTTTTCTTTTTGTCTTTTCTTTTCTCTTTACCTCTCTCCTCATCATACTGACCTTTTAATTCATTCTATATATTTTTCTCTATTTGTTTTCCCATTTTATTTTTGGTACCCCATTTTTTTATTCCTATTACTCTACATTGCTTACATGAGTTAAATATTCACTTTCCACAGTCTTAAATTGTTACTTTTCTAACAATTACTATTATTATTACTATTATCCTTTTATTTTTCTTATCTCTTTCACTTTCTCTGGCCCTAATTTTTTCCTCCAAGGGAACAGAGACAACAGCAACAAAATAGAATAAGAACGAAGTTTCAAAGAGAAAGCTTAACACACAGACACAGGCAGTAATTAAATAAAAGCCTAAAGTAAAGAGAGAAGTTAATCAAGTGAATAAACCCATCCAGATAAAAAGATGACCAGAGGGCAACAAAAAATTACAAACCATACTAAGAAACAGGAAGACATGGCCCAATCCAATGAACAAACTAAAAACCAGGAAGAGATGTAGAACTTTGAACAACTAATCAAAGCTTTCCAAAAAAATATCATGGACCAACTTAATGAAGTGAAAGAAGAGATTAAAGATATTGAGAAGACACTGGGAGAACATACAGAAGAAATTGTAAACATATATAAAAAGATAATGGATATAATGGTGATGAATGGCACAACCCAAGAAAACAAAAAGGCACTGGAAACATGTAATAGTAGATTTGAACAGGCAGAGGAATGAATTAGTGATGTGGAAGACAGTACATCTGAAATAGATAGTAGAACAAATATATAAAAAGATTTTTAAAAATCCATCAGGGACTTAGGGATTTGAATGACAACACAAAGCACACCAACATATGCATTATAGGCATCCCAGAAGGAGAAGAGAAGGGAAAAGAGACAGAAGGAAAATTGGAGAAAATAATGGTTGAAAAGTTCTCAACTGTATTGAGGGAGATGGATGTACAAGTCCAGGAAGCACAGTGCACCCCAAACAGTATAAATCCCAACAGACCTATTCCAAGACATATACTTGTCAAACAGTCCAATACTCAAGACAAAGAGAAAATACTGCAAACAGCAAGAGAAAAGAGAACCACCACATAAAAGGGAAGCTCAATAAGATTAAGTGCTGATTTCGCATCTGAAACCATGGAGGCAAGAAGGCAGTGGTATGACATAGTCTGGAAACACTGGAAAAACTAAGTGGTGAAATAGATGCCTCTACAATTATTGTGAGAATTTTAATACACCATTATCACTATTAGAAAGAACATCTCAACAAAGAATCAATAAAGAAACAAAGACTTTGTTTAATACATTAGAGGACCTAAATCTAATAAACATATGCAGAACACTACACCCAAATATAGCAGGATATAATTTCTTCTCGAGTGCAAATGGATCATACTGCAAGATAGAACACATGCTAGGCCACATAAAAAATCTCAATGAACTCAGAAAGATTGAGATAATACAAAGTAATTTCTCTGACATCAATGGAATGGAATTGGAAACCAGTAAGGGTCAGAGAACCAGATTAGGCACAAAATATGTAAGTTAAACAACACAGTCTTAGACAAACAGTGGTTCAAGGAGGAAATCTCAAGAGAAATCAGTAACTACCTTGAAACAAATGAAAATAACAACACAACATATCAAAACCTATGGGGTGCAGCAAAAGCTGTACTGAGAGGGAAATTCATAGCCATAAATGCATATATCAAAAAAGAAGAAAGAGCTAAAATTGAAGACATAATTTCACCCCTGGAGAAATCTGAAAAACAACAACAAACTAACCCTAAAGGAAGTAGAAAGAAGGAAATAACAAAGATTAGAGCAGAACTAAATGGAACAGAAAATAAGAAAGCACTATAAAAAATAAACAATAGCAAAAGCTGGTTCTTCAAGAAGATCAAGAATATTGACAATCCCTTAGCCAGACTAAAAAGAAAAAAAGAATGAAGATGCAAATACACAAAATAAAGAATGAGGAAGAGGATATCACCACTGATACCTCCAGAAATAGAGTATTATAAGAGGATACTTTGAAAAATTATATGCCAACAAGAATGATAATTAAGAGGAAATGGACAAATTCCTAGAAACTCACAAGCAGTCTACAGTGATGAAAGAAGAAATTGATGAACCCAAAAGACCAATTACAAGTATAAGATAGATTCAGTCATCAAAAATCTCCCAACTAAGAAGAGCCCAGAACCAGACAGCTTCACAGGTGAATTCTACCAAATATTCCAGAAAGAGCTAACACCAATGGTGCTTAAACTCTTCCAAAAAATAGAAGTTGAGGGAACATTGCCTAACTCATTCTATGATGCCAACATTACCCTAATACCAAAGACAAACAAAGATACCACAAGAAAGTAAAATTATAGACCAATTTCTCCAATGAACCTAGATGCTAAAATCCTCAACAAAATGCTTGCTAATTGCATTCAACAACACATCAAATGAATTATACACCATGACCAAGTGAGTTTAATCCCAGGCATACAAGGATGGTTCAACATAAGAAAATCAATCAGTGTAATACACCACATAAACAGATCCAAAGAAAAAAATCACATGATCATCTCTATAGATGCAGAAAAAGCATTCAACAAAATACAGCACACCTTCCTAATAAAAACACTGCAAAAGATAGGAATAGAAGGAAACTTTTTTGAACATGATAAAGGATATATATGAAAAACCTACAGCTAACATCATCTTCAATGGTGAATTCCTGAAAGCTTGTACTCTAAGATTGGGAATAAGACAAGGATGACCAATATCACTGCTCCTATTTAATATTGTGTTAGAAGTGCTTACTTGAGAACTGGAGCAAGAAAAAGATATAAAAGGCATCCAAATTGGAAAGGAAGAAGTAAAAATTTCACTATTTGCAGATGACATGATCCTATACAAAGAAAGCCCTGAGAAAACTACAACAAAGATTCTAGAACTTATAAATGGGTTCAGTAAAGTCACAGGCTATAAGATCAATGCTCAAAAATCAGTGGCATTTCTGTATGCCAATAATGAGCAATCTGAGGAGGAAATCAAGAAAAAAATGCCATTTACAATAGTAACTAAAAGAATCAAATATCTAGGAATAAGTTTAATTAAAGATGTAAAGGACTTATATACAGAAAACTATGCAACACTGTTAAAGGATATCAAAGAAGACTTAAATAAATGCAAGAATATTCCCTGTTTATGGATAAGAAGACTAAACATCATTAAGATGTCTATCTTACCCAAACTAATCTACAGATTTAATGCAATCCCAATAAAATCAACACAGTGTTTTTTATTGAATTGGAAATACTAAGTCCAAATTTTATTTGGAAGGGTAGGAGTCCCAAAATTACCAAAAACATACTGAAAATGGAGTTTTCAAACTACCTGACTTTAAAACATACTACAAAGCTTCAGCAGTCAAAACTGCATGGTATTGGCACAAGGATAGGCATACCGACCAATGGAATCAAATTGAGAGTTCTGGTATAGATCCTCACTTATTCAGTCATCTGATATTCGACAAGCTACCAAGCCCACTCAACTGGGAAAGAATGGCCTCTTCAAAAAATGGTGCTTGGAAAACTGGATATCCATATCCAAAAAAATGAGAGAGGAACACAATCTCACACCTTATATGAAAATCAACTCAAGATGGATCAAAGATCTAAATATAAGAACCAAGACTATAAAGACCTTGGAAGATAATGTAGGGAAGCATCTCTAGGACCTTGTAATCGGAAATGGTTTCATGAACTTCACACCCAAATCTCAATCAGTGAAAGAAAAAATAGATAAATAGGATCTCCTCAAAATTAAAAACTTTTGCACCTCAAAGTATGTTTTCAAGAAAGTAAAAAGACTGCCTATCCAATGGGAGAAAATATTTGGCAACCATGTATCTAATAGGAGCCTAATATCCAGCATATATAAAGAAATCCTACTCCTTGAAAATAAAAAATCAAACACTCATTTAAAAAATGGCAAGCTACCTGAAAAGATACTTATCCAAGGAAATAATACAAATGGCTAAAAAGCACATGAAAAGATGCTCAACATCACTTGCTATTAGGGAAATGCAAATCAATACTACAATGAGCTACCATTTTACACTCCTTAAAATGGTGGCTTTTAAAAAACAGAGGACTATAAGTGTTGAAGAGGATATGGAGGAATGGGAACCCTCATCCACTGGTGATGGGAATGTAGAATGATACAGCTATTGTGG
>JAQZBX010028923.1:0-18479 GCA_029593785.1 Cabassous unicinctus
TTATAAAATGTATATATATATATAACAAATAACATTTATGTAAACAAATGCAAAAAAAAAAAATAATGTAAACTATAAAAATAAATAAATAAATAAAATGTCATTGCACAATAAAAAAAATGAATTGTGAAATTCATGCTAATAATTCACATTTAAAATTTTTCTTTACTTAGAATGATGTTGAGTAACAAATTAAAAACACTATGACAAGTTAAAAGAGATCACAGATGAAAGGGAAAAGCTGTATATTTAGTACCATTAATGGCACTTTTTTCCTGTTTTTTAAACAAGGGGCCTGAATTTCATTCTGCATTGGGCCCACAAAGTACATAGCCAGCCCGGCCAACACTGGAAGGACCTGTCTCAGGCCTCAAAGAAGGGAAACTGAGGCTGGGCCAGGACGTGAGGCACTCCGTGCTTAGGGTTATACATCACGCCAGTCGGAAAAGGAGCAGGGATTCCAGCCGACTGATTGAGCCGGAGACATAAAAGGAGAGGAGGGCCGGGAATGGATAATGGATTTACGGAGCAGGGGTGGGAGGGGACTGCTCTTCAGGCTCCTTGGGGAAGGGCCAGCTGATGTGTCTGCAAACAACTCGGTCAACTGAGAGCCACTGACTGTAACATTTTGGATGGACTGTACGGTGTGTGAAGAAAACTGCTCTAGTATACCACCACCACCAGCAATAGTTTGGTCAAAGGCAAGCAACTCTGACAATTTGACAGAAACAAATAAGCTGAACTTCAATGCCGGCAGTCCCTGCTGTGTGTGTGCCTGCCCGTGTATGGACTGACAACTGGGGTGCACTACAGAGCGGTTTCGTCATCCATGTGTGACCATTTTTCAGAGGCCCTAGTTTTTGTTTTATTTCTAAATCAGGGGAAATGGATGTGGCTCAAGTGATTGGGCTCCCATCTACCATATAGGAGGTCCAGGGTTCGATTCCCGGGCCCTCCTGGTGAAAGGCAAACTGGCCTGGCCCGCGTGGAGAGCTGGCACAGCAAGATGATGCAACAAAAAGACACACAGAGAAGAGACAATAAGAGATGCAGCAGACCAGGGAGCTGAGGTGGCGCAAGAGATTGAGCGCCTCTCTCGCACTCCGGAAGGTCCCAGGATCCGTTTCTGGTGCCACCTAAAGAGAAGACAAGCAGACACAGAAGAAGACACAGAGAGCAGACAGCGAGCGCAAAACAAGGGGTGGGGGGCGGGGGGAATAAATAAATTAAATAAATGAGTTGCAGCCAATTCATGCTTTCATTTACACAACAGTATTTACTGAGCCCCTGCTATCGGCCAGGCACGGCACCCGCAGTGAGCAATGCCGCCCCCTGGAAGCTTACACCCTAGTGGGAAGAGGTGGGACAGTAACAAATGCCTGGGGGAAGTGGGTGTGGCTCAAGCGACTGAGCTCCCACCCACCACATGGCAGGGGTAGGGTCCTGGGTTCGGTTCCCAGTGCCAACTGGAGAAGATGAACAAGACAGCGAGCTGGCGCAATGGGCAGCCGCGGCAAGCTGACGCAAGATGACACAACAAGAAAGAGACAAAAAGAGGAAAGACAATGAGAGACACAACAGACCAGGGAGCTGAGGTGGCTCAAGCGATTGAGCGCCTCTCTCCCACATGGGAGGTCCCAGGTTTGGTTCCTGGTGCCTCCTAAAGAGAAGACGAGCAGACACAGAGATCGCACAACAAATGGACACAGAGAGCAGACAGTGAGCACAAACAATGAGGGGAGGGGATTAAATAAATAAAATAAATCTTAAAAAAAAAATTGCCTGGATAACGTCATGTCAGGTGAAGATGACAAAATAAAACAGGACAAAGGCACAGAGACGGATGGCAGGAGGAGCTATTTCAGATATGCGGGCCAAGGAAGGCCTCTCTGAGGAAGTGACATTTCCAAGAAAGAAGGGAACAGGCCTCCCGAGAAGCTGGCAGAGGAAGCAAAAAGGCTCCGGGGGAGCAGCTGGTGGGAGCTGCAAACTGCTGTTGACGTCAAACTAGCGGTGACTGCTCGGAACAACCTAAGTATCCACAAACAGCTGGACTGTGGAAATTAGTTGTTTAGCATATTTCTAAACAGTACAAAGACTCTTTTTAATGGTAGAAAAATAAGAATATATTTGTATGCATCTACATGGAAAAGATGCTGGAGTGATACACATGCAGTTGTCCAGGGCGTTTGGCTCTCGGTAGAAACACCAGTGATCCTTAAATGGTGCTTTGGCTTGTCAGCATTTTCTGACTGTTCGGATGTGAACAAGTAGTGTTTTTGTATTAAATGAAAGAAAGGAGGGAAGGAGGGAGGGAGATAGGAACTCTAAAGGAATCCTGAGGTTCAGGAATTAGATTATCCTCCACCCCCCAAAAAAAAAATTCCCTACTTTTGGACATTTGAGTTGCTTTTACTTTTCTTTTTTTAAAATTATCAGCCAGCATAGAAATTATTGGTTGAAAATGAACATGAAATACAAATGCAAAAGTGTAGGGTAAAAACGATTTAAAAATAAAATAAATGAAAAATACACATATATGCAAAATTACTCCAAAGGGCATCCAAAGTGGCCGTTTTGACCTTTGGAAGCTCTCTTAGACAGCATGGACTACAGCAAGATGGGGTGGGGAGGTCGGGCAAGAGGGATGTTTCCACCACTTTGAGGAGAGGTCCACTTTCTTCCTCGTTCAGCCTTCAACAGCTGAGGCCCAGCAGTGTGCTGGAGATATGGAGGTTAGAATAGGCCCCTGCCTCCTGGCACCGTCCTTTTTTCTGGAGTGGGAAAGTGCAGAGGTTGTGAGTCTTCCCTGAAGATCCCTCAGCAAAGACCTTGGCCCGGGCTGGGGATCGAGCTCAGGCAGGTGCCTGATGGCTACAGTGCCAGTTCCAGGGCCCAGATGGTGCAAAGCCCCGAAAGGTGGCATGCCCCCGGGGATCTCGAGCGCTGGCAGCAGGCGCCAGGGGCCTGGGCATTCCTGCCTCCATGCCTTCTCCAGGGCAGGGCCCTTTCCTGGAATGTCCTTCCCTCTGCTTCTCTAGATGCTGCCCTTTGTCCAAGCTCCTTTGCCAGTTTCTCACCCTGTCTGAACACACAAGTAGTGCAGAGTTCCTAACACAGGGGAGCATAATCAAACACCCTGGTCCAATCCAGGAATGATGATGAGGAGGATATTTGCAGCATCTCAAAGTATCTCCCTCATGGGATATTCACTAGTTACAAAGGGAGTGGAGAAACCTGGCGGGCTCCACCTTGACCAGGTGATCCAACTACCCTCACCAGTAATGAGACACAGGTGGCACAGGCCTCTTGAAAGGATGCACTGAGGAGGACACAGACTCACTTTTTAAAAATATGTATATTCAACAGGGTTCCAGTTTATCAGCTATTTATAGCAGTCACAGGATTCTATCACACTCATATACAAAAATGCAGAAACTGTCAGATGTGCTTTATCATCCCATGCATAAAAAGAACTATTTGCATCATGAGGAAATACAGTTAACAATTTATATGAATGTCCACCATTCATAAAACTGTAACTTATACATTCTATTGTACTATGAAGATCAGAGAAAAGAAGAGAGATCATTAAGTGAGTTGAGGCAATTTAAGAAAACCATTGCAACTTAAAGAAGATCAGCATGCTGTGTACCTTTCACTGAATCGGAGGCTGACACAGCCTCATTTCTGTGGTATTCAAGCCCCAAGTGCGTGACCGTAATCCATTCATGAGAAAACAACAGATAAACCCACCCTGAAGGATGTTCTACAAAATATCTGTCCAGGACTGAAAAATACCAAGATCTGAAAGATAGACGGAGGAAGCATCTTTATCCAGTCTCCAGGCTGGAGGAGACTAAATCCAACGCAGGATCAAGGATTAGATCCTGGACCCGACATAAATGGGAAAACTGGTAAAATGGGAAGAAGGTCCAGAGGGCAGTTAACAGTGGTTATGATGGGTGTTGATGTTAGGGACGGCTGGGTGACAGAATTTGGGAATTCCTGAGTACTGTCTCTGCAAACTTGAAATCATTTCAAAATGAAAAGTTGAAAATAAAAATAAATTGTAATATATGATATGAAATTATTCGAATAAGCAAATTCATAGAGTCAGAAACTAGATTAGAGGTAACCAGGGGCTGGTGTGGGGGTGGGGATTGGTACGTTAATGCTTAATTGGTAGAGTCTCTGGGGACGATGGAAAGTTTTGGTGATGGATGGTGGTGATGGTAGCACACTGGGAATGTGATTAACACCACTGACTCATATCTGAAGGTGGGCAAAAGGGGAAATTTTAGGTTGTATACATGTTACTGGAATAAATTTTAAAAAAAACAACACATAGGACTGTACAACACAAACTGTGACCTGTATTGTGGATGATGGACTATAGTTAATAGCACAATTATTAAAATGTTCTTTCTGAATTGTAAGAAACGTACCATACTAATCTAAGATGTTAACAATAGGGTGGTATGTGGGAAACCGTGTATTTTATGCGTGATTGTTCTGAAACACTACATCTTCTCTAACAAAATTTTAAAATACATGCTTTCCTCAGAGCCCCCATCACGGACCTCGTGCCCCTGCCCACAGTCCTGTTCCTGACTTCATTTCTTCCGGCATCAGCTTATGGAGCGCAGGCCCCTGGCTTGTGGCTTGGCCCCTCCTAGCTCTGTGACGCTGGGCAAGCCATCGGGGTCTCACAGATCAGGCTCCTCGTGTATAAAATGGAGACACCAGGATTTAATGACATTAAACAAGATAACAAATGGCTTGGCAGGTGGAAGGTATTTAACAACTGTTGTTTCCTTCCCAAACTCAGCCCTGCACCCCTCACAGCTGCCAGAACCCGGCTGCCGCACCTGATACATGTTTCCTGTCTTGTTATTGGAGGCTTACGAAAGGTGCTTGGGTTTGACCCCCAACAAAGGGCAAGAGCCGTGAGGGCAGGGGCAGTGCCCCGAGAAGCTGCGTAAACAAGGCCTCTTTCTCTCATTCCCTTTTTTCAGCAAATACTTATTGCACGAGCTGGCCATGGTCCAGGCGGCAGGGAACAAGGCAGCCCGGTGCCTGCCTCTGGGCAGCTGGCAACAGAGTGAGAGGAGGGGGCAACAGACATTGGCCAGAAAACAAATAAATCAAAAAACAAGCAGTCAACTCTAGCTGGGGATGGAAGAGAACAGCTGGGACCAAGGAGGGTCTTCCCGTAGGCAGGGTGTCGGGGCCTCTCTCGGAGGTACTGTTCAAGCTGAGCACCGACAGGGGAGAAGGAGCCAGCAGGGAAGAATGTTCTGGGCGGCACAGTACTGGGGCCCAGGGTGGGCAGGGGGTGGTGTGTTCTAGGAAGTGCCAGGAGGCCTCGGGGTCTCTTAAGGAGGGGCAGAGAGGCAGAGCGTGCCAGAGAAGGGGTCAGCGAGATGGCCAAGGGCCAGGCCAGGGCTGGGGGTGGGAAAATTACTGGCAGTTTTAAAGCAGGGAAGCACATGACCTGACTCCCATTTTTAACCATTGGCTCAGCTGCTGTGTGGAGGGTGCTGCGAAAGGGTGCAAGGGTGGAAGGTTGCAGGCAGCTACCGAGTCACCAGGTGGGGGAGCTGGCAGGGGCCTGGACTGGAAGGGGTGCCGGAGAAGGAGAGAGATGGGGGTGGGTGTGAGGCCTGTGCTGGGTTTTCCTGGCCGTGGGGAGCGAGCTAAGCGAGGCCCTTGCTAGGCCTGAAGGCCTGACTGTTGGGGGAGGCAGACGGAGGCGGAGAGGGAGGGGCCTGAGGCCCTAGTGACAATGACTTCCACATGACTCAAGTTGCTGAGCTGCAGCTCCTCCTCAGCAGGGTCAAGAATCACCCTGGCCAGCTCCTCCTGCTGCTCCCTCTCTTAAGGCCTTGCCATTCTCCCAGGCACACGGCAGGAGTCTCCATTTAACCCTCTCCCTGGCCTACAGTGACCAAAGCAGGAGCCCTCCTGACCATACCTTTCACTCCAATCACACAGGCCCCCCACAGGAAGAGGCCCTGGGGGCTCTTACAAAAGCCTCCTTCTCCCAGCTTTCTGCCTCCCATCCAAGCCGCAAGCCACAGAAAAACTTTGTTTCTAAAGCACTGGAGT
This sequence comes from Cabassous unicinctus, assembly GCA_029593785.1. Classification (NCBI taxonomy): domain Eukaryota; kingdom Metazoa; phylum Chordata; class Mammalia; order Cingulata; family Chlamyphoridae; genus Cabassous; species Cabassous unicinctus. The sequence goes on from JAQZBX010028923.1 coordinate 6,112, forward strand.
TGACTGAGTCCTGCTCCTGCTCAAAAGCCTTCAGTGGCTCCCCACTGTTTATAGGAGCGAGTCCCCAGTTGAGTCCTCTTCATGAACTGAAACCAAAGCAAGTCTCTGCCTCCTCCCCTCCTGTACAGCCCAAAGAAAAACCCATGCTCCCAAGAGTGAAAACGTGGAAACCTCCTAATTGTCCATCAACAGCAAAATGAATAAATCAACTGTGATATATTCGGACCATGAAAAACTGCACAACCAGGAAAACAAATGATCTAGAGCAACAGGTCTCAGCATGCACAAAACTCAAAAATGTCATGCTAAGCTAAAAGACATACTGCAGAGGAAATATACAATCTGACAATATTTATTAAAAATGCAGAAGCATGCAAGCCCGCGTGTATATTGTTTAGGGATCCAGGCAAGTGTAGTACAAGAATAAAGGCAGCTGTGGGAACGAGCAACAACCAATTTGGCAGAGTTATCTCAGGGGGCAAGGGATCTCAGGGGCTTCCACGGGGTCTGCAAGATTTTATTTCTCCAGCTGGGGCAGGTAGAGGTGGTTATATTATCTATCCTTCTGCACATGCCTGAAATAACTCATTAAAATTTCGAAACTACAGTCCTGGCTCCCTGCCTCTGCTGCAGTTCCCCCTCCCCCCGTCCAGGGGGCCTTCTCTACTTACTGGGTCCTCCTCATCCTTCAGGGTGCAGCTCAGACCCCAGCAGAAAGCCTCCTTCCTCTGCTCTGGAGCACTCAGTGCCCCCTGCACCCCACCACCCTGGGACCGCTGGGGGCGGGCAACACTGTGCTCCTCCATGCAATGCAAGAGGGGTGGAGCCCAGAACTTCCTGCCCGATTTATACCACCTCTGCCTCTGCTCTCCCCTCCCCTCCTGACCCACCTGTTTCTCAAGTCCCTCCCCTCTCCGTGCTGCACCCACAGACCTGGCCGAGCAAGGAGCTCTCCTAAACAGTCACTTAGGCCCAGGGGCACGGGTGGGGCTGTGTCCCATGGGAAGCACAGTGCCAACTTCCCCTATCCTGGGATCTTGACCAGGGCCTCTGAGCCAGGAGGGGGAGAGAGGAAGAGCTGGGAAGTATCAGAAGGTGTAAAGGGTGCTAGGCACTAGCAGGGCTTTCCAGAACTAGCTCTGCCCCAGGCAGGTTATAGCACCTTGGGCAGGTCCCTTGCCACCTCCTCTTTAATAACAATTACATCACAACAGCCTTTCTGGACCCTGCTTGTGAGCAGGTCCAGAGCTAAGTGCCTCCCGTCAATGGTCAATGATCTCCTACCATCCTCAAACCAGCCCCCAGGCGGGATGACTAGGGCCTCCCTTTCACTGGCAAGGAATGGAGGCCAGAGAGGAGGGAGGGCATTTGCTCAAGACGACAAAGCAGTCAGTGGTGAAGCAGATTCGGCCCGAGGCAGCCTGACCCTGGAACCCACCCTCTTACCACTAAAATCCTCCCCAAACCCGAGATGAATGGGTCTGAGCTATTTTGGGTCAGACCCAACTCCTTTGAGGGCCTTTTCCAAGAAAAATGATATGCCCGGGCAATTCCAAGGATCCATGGTGCAGCCCAGGAATCTGGCTGCCAGACCTCCTGGAGCGCTGGCCTCAGCCTCTTTGGGTCATAAATCCCTGGAGAATCTTAGAAAAGCAGTGAATCTTCTCCCACAATCAACTCATTACATAGGCAACGTTCTGAGCACCCCGGGGGACCTCGGGATAAGACTCCTCAAACCAGAGAAGTTTGCAGATCCTTCTCAAATCTAGGCTCTGTGATTCCTAATCCTGGATTTATGGCTCCATCAGTGGTTCCACGGGTAGTGTCGTGAGCCAGATTAGAGAAGAGAATTTAGGAAAAAAGAACAAAACGGCCCTAGAAGGGAAGATGTGAAGGTGGGAGTAGCTGGGAAGAACCTGTGTCTTCCATCTCCCGGCCTCCCCTCACTCCCAGACTATCTGGGGCTCACTGCCCATGGAACAGGTTTCTGGTTCCCAGTCCAGTGCCGGACGGCTCAGTTACTCACTGGGCCTCAGTTTCCCTCCCTGTAAAACCAAGTGTTTCCCTCTGTAAAAAGCAACAGTAGCCCAGAAAGTTCACATGGCTTACAAGGTGACAGTGACACCCAGGGCCAGATGTGGGATGCAAACTCTCTGCTGTGGGGTTCCCAGGCCTGGCCAGAGGCTGGGATCTAGGGCAGTGCTCCTCAAAGGTGGACCCAGACAACCTGCATCAGAAATATCTGGGGGTGCTGGTTAAACAAGAAAATTCTGACCTTCTCCTCCTCCCACCTACCCCCTTCCTGGATTCAGATTTAGCAGTTCTGGGGCCCACAACTACCCACCACCACTTCACCAAAAAGAAAATAAAGTTGCCCAATTGGTCCTCTGGGACCCAGGTGGGAGACAAAAAACCACTCTGTGGAGCGGGGAGGGAGGGGCAGTTGGCCTGGGGTGAGCCCTACAGTGGCCCCAAGGGCCCTCCCTGTGGGGTTGGGGCAGCCTTTACAGCACCAGCCACAGCAGTGTGGGGTCAGGGGTGCACCCCCTGCTCCCCGCTTCACTGAACCAGAGTGTGGCTTCTCTGGTTTCTGAGCCTGAGCCTTCAGCCCCATGGGAGCCCGTGCAGGACAGCTGGGGACAGTGCGATACAGGACCCCCTCATGCACCCCTCCCCCTGGCACACACCCCTCCCCCTGGCACACGGTGGAGCGCACACAATGAAGCTCTTCTTCTTCCCCTCCTCCCTCACCATCCTCCACAAACCCCAAAGAGACTTGAGGCTTTCAAGGGCCTGTCCCTGTTAGGCCTTGGGCCCCAGCCTCAGGCCAGCCTGGGGCAGAAGGGGAGGGACATAAAGGGGGACTCTGCAACTGACAGAACCATCTGGAAAGCCCTTATTGTGGAGTCACCTACCTTGACCCCTCGCTTCCTCCGGAGCTCCCTGAATGGCCTAGGTGGGACCCCAGACTCCACTGGCACCCACTGGGCAAGCCCAGGATGGCGAGGTCCCTGGCCAGGGCATTGCTTTTGGCTCCTTTTCTGCTCAGGCCTCAGCTTGCCCAGGCTTCGCATCTGACCAGCAGCAGGGCACTCTAAGAAAGCAAACCTGGAAATGCCTGTCAGAGGGAGGGCTGCCCTCTGAACATAGGGTTCTACTCGAGCCACGGCCTGCTCCATGGCCCCTTAAGAACAAAGAGAGAGGCTACTTCTCTTGTGCGCTCTCAAAACCCAGGAAACAGAAGAAGGTAACGAGCCAGCTAAAAAGGCCCTAGAGGGTAAGTGAGTTTCCTGAAGCTGCCAGCATGCCCGGGGGAGAGGGGAGCACTTCCCCATGCCCAGGAGAGGGGCAGTGCCTTCACGTGATCGAAACGCAGGCCTGCCCTGGGGATCACGAGGTCTGGGTCTGCCCTGTCTCCCTGCCCATCCTGCGCAGACCTGCCCAGGCCTCACAGCCCCCTCCAGAGGATGCTCGTCTTTCAGGGAGGGCGAGTGGCTCCTGAGGGCTTTGGGCAGGATCCAAGGCACGGTTTCTGGTGGCCTCTCCACCAGGGCCGGGACTCGTTCTGCCTCCATCCCTGCAATCCTAGGCCACCCGCCCAGCCAAGGGTCCTGGTTTTGTTTGGTTTGGGTTTGAGTTTGTTTCTTTTGGCTCGCCCCTGCTCTCCCTGCCCCCAGTCCCAGGCCCTCTTAATTCAACTCTGCTCCCTGGCCTAGGCCTGTGGGAGTCCAGCCAGGGAGCCAGGCCTGTGAACACCTAACTCAAGAACAAACAAGAACGCGCAATAAAAGCTCTAGGAGAAAGACAGTGCCTCACTCTGGAGGCAGATTAACAACTGGGCAGCCCAGGCAGGCTTCATGGAGGAGATGGCATCTGAGGCAAACTCTGCATTCATTCATTTAAAAAATATTTAATAAGGACCAACTATGGACCAGACACTGCTCTAGAAGCTGGGATACAGTAGTGAACAAAGTTTCTTCCCTCTTGTGGTCCATATTCTAGCTGGGGGAGATAAACCATAAACAGACAACTCAGAATCTATTATGCCACATGGTGATATGTACCAGGAGAACAGTAAAGTGGGAGAGAGGAGAGAGGGAATGCAGCGTGGGGCGTGGCAATTTTTATATAGGGTGGTCAGGGCAGGCCTCGCTACTAAGGTGAAATCTGAGCAGAGACCTGAAAGAAGGCATCAAGCTATGGCACAGAAGATTCTAGTGAGAAAGGAGAGCAAGTAGGATTGGCTGGGAGTGTTCGAGGGACAGCAAAGAGGGCTGGGTGCCTGAGACAGAATGAACAAGGTGAAGAGCTGAAAAAGGTGAGGTGGGGGCACAGGCTGGGGCAGGGAATAGGTCACTTGGGGCCTTTACGCCAGACTTTGAGTCGAGTGACACGTCACAGTTTTAATCTGGTTGCTGTGGTGAGAATACTTTGGGGGTACAAAGGCAGAAGGAAGCAGTCAATTTAGGAGGCTGTCAGAGCTGGCCAGGTGAGGGAGGGTGGTGGCTTGGCCCAGGGTGGGAGCAGGGGAGGTGGACAGAAATGTTCAGATTGTGGGTGTATTCTGAAGGTGAGCTTTGAGGATGCAACAGCATTTGACAGGTGGAGAGGGAGGGAAGAAGGAAGGTCTAAGAGACCACCAGACAGGACAGAAAGAGTGCAGGACCTGGGGGGATATAACTGGGTAGATCTGGAGGGTGTGTGAGAGGGCCCCAAAGGTGGCTTGGGGAAGGGGCCCGCTCAGAAACATGCTTTGGAAAACCTACCAGGCAGCAGACGGGCAGCTGGTTCAGTGGGGAGAGCAGAGTGGGGCAAGAGAACAGAGTGGGGGCTCAAGCAGCAGAAAGGAAGGGACCCTGTTCCCCTCCTTGCTCAAGCCAGGCTGTGTTGTGGGACGGCCCAGCTCACTGCCTCTGCCTGGCCTCCATGTGGGCCATGAGAAAGAGGGTCATTCACCCAAGGACCATCAGGCTTGCCACCTTGGAATCAAGCCAGTGGGCCCCACTGGCCCCAGAAAAGGGGCTTCCTCTTGCAGAAGTGAAACAAGCAAGGCCTGTGTCAGGGACAGTTGGTTTCATTTGAGTTAAAGGGTCAAGAAAGATCCTCTGTGCCTAGGCATGGCAAGGGGGCTGGGTCAGGGAGGGAGGGCTTTGTTGGCTAGGGCTGTCCATCCCCAAAGGCTGGCTGCTATCCACCTTCTCAGCTCTGCAAGGCCTTCCCAGCCCTGCACAAGCTCAGCCTTGCTCCCCACTCACCTCTGCAGAGGTTCTCTTTAGGGGCGCATTCTCCAAAGCCCTCTCTGAGAAGATAAAGAGGCAAAAGGGAAACTGAGGCACGAAGCAGCCTGCACTGCAAGAGCAGTTGAGACTCCTCACCCCGTCACACCCAGGGAACTTGCAATGCTCCATCTCCCTGTCACAAAGAGCTTGGGCCCCTCTGTTCCATGCTCTTTTCCCCTGCTCCCTGAGAATAGCAGCCAGACCATGCTCACATGTGTGGGCCCACAGTCTCGACCCCGGCAGTTAGGTGTTCACTGAAGGAAGGGATGGGTGGGTGGACAGGATGGGTTTGGAAAACAGGAGTGGAAGACAGGAAGCTCCAGGAGGACCCTGGCTGGAGCTCATGCACCCCCATCCCAAGACAATTGTTTCGGTTATGTATGAGGAAAGTCCTTTATAAAACTGTCAAACATCACTGATCATCATTATTAATGGGAACATCCACAGTAGCTCCTCTCCCAGTCCTTGCCTAGAATTTCCATCATCTGCTCCTGCTCCCAACAGAACCCTCTATTAGGTCCGCCCAGCTGCACCTTCTGGGTGGAGCGTGCCCATGTGTCCTGCCCCTCCCCATCCCGTCCTGTCCCCATCCCGTCCCCCTCCCTCTCCATCCTTCCTGGAGGCCCTGCGGACACCCCCACAGCATCCACACCTGCCTATTTCCCCTGTACAGTTTCCTGCTAACACGCCCGCTCCCTCCCACCAGGCAGCAGCCTCTCCCACAAGGGACTAGGCATTGTTTTCAGACCCGGGAGGGACAGGGTCTGGATTCTGATTCCAGGCACACCATTCTGCTCTGCACATTTGGGGAGAGGGAGTGTACTCCAAGGAAACCTTGGAATCTAGACACAGGAAAGCGCATAGGAATACTGAATTCCAAAGAGCTCTCCAGGAGTTCCAAATTTGGGGATTTGGAAACTCCCAGGCCCCAAGTTCTAGGAATATCCAAACCTCAGGATTATGAGATGTGACCTTGGGAATTCTGAGTCCAGCTCCTTATGGAAACTTCTACTTTCCACTTCCTCCGGCCACTTGTATGACTTCAAACTTAACAATTTTGAAAACTAGAAGTAGATTTAAACAATACCACCAAAAAAAACACCCTCTCAAATAGAACTGTAAAATACCCAGGAACTTTGTGGGTAGAAATGATTTTTTAAAATTCCAAATATGAAGATATTTAAGTAGTTGTAAATCTTCTTATTTTAACGCTATTTGCAGAACAATGGCAACCTGGAGCCCATCTAACACATGGATTCGTTATCTGGAGTATCTCCCTAACGTCTGAGATATTAGAAATGCGAATGCCCAGAAGAGTTCCTCCCCCCAGTTTTCTGGGAAGGGCCTTTATATCTCTTTTTCTCAGACTGTCAGTGGAGTATCTGGGGTGGTCTGGGGAGGAGGTAGTGAATTGCACAATGTCTCTCCCGAGGTCAGGGAATCCCCCAGCTTGTGTCGTCCCCCAGCCTGGCCCACGACCAGGGTGCCAACAACGCTGTCCCTAAGCTGGGGCTTGAGGTCCTGCCCACGCCCGGCTGGCAGTGGGAAGGGACCCTGGGAGGTCCGCCTCTCAGTGTCTCTGTGGAATGACAGAGCTGGTACTACCCTTGCCTGGACCCAGGAAGGAAAGGGCAGAGGGAGGGGGTGGGAAGAGTGAGAACTAAGGGAGGGGGGAGAGGGTCCTGCGGGGCTGAGTCCTAGGATATCAGCGCAACTGGACAAGCCAGGCAGTAGGGTCAGATTTCACAGCCTGGGCTGAGGACACGGGCCAGGGTGGGGGGCAGAAGGAGGGGGAAAGGCTGATCTCTGGAGTGGAGACTCCAGCTCGGGACCGGTGGGGAGCTGGGTGGTGGGGCGAGGGACAGGGAGACGCGGAAGGGGTTGGAGGAGTTCCAGTGGCAGTGAGGCGGCCCGAGGCAGTCTCCTCCCGCACCTGCCAGCTGGGGCCAGGCCCTGCCGACCTCAGCCCCCTCCTGCCGGCTGCTTCCCCCGCCCCTCGGCTAGCCCTCTTCTCCAGATGCGCCCTCACTCTCCGCTTCTCAGGTTACCCCGGCCCGCCTCCCCCAATCCTCCCTTCCAGCTCTCAGCCCACCTCAGTGCTCGAGCCCCCCAGCCCTTTCCTCAGCCTCCGTGCCTCTCTCCAGCGCCCCCACTTCAGGGGCGTGTCTGGCCCCAAGCCGTCGGCCAGCCGCCGCCTCTGGGTCCCCTGCTCCAGCGCGCGCGCCTCTCCCAGCCCCGCATCCCGCCGGCGGCCGGCCGCACTAACCCGATTCGGAAGAGCAGCCGCTCGCTGCGCGCCATGAGCAGGCCGCGGAGGGCCCGCCGCACTCGGCCGCCGCGGGGGCTCACGAGCAGGACGAGGAGCAGCAGCCCGCAGCCCGCGACCCACAGCCACAGCTCAGGCCAGGGCGGCCAGGCCATGCTGAGGGCAGGCGCTCGCGGCGGGGGGCGGGGCTACGCGTCGCCAGGCGACGGCCCTGCCCTGGCCGCGCGCGCTGAACCCGGGGGGCTGCGCCGACCGCCTGGGGGCGTCTGGGCGCTCTGGCCCCGCCCCTCCATTGATCGCGCTCGGTCCCGCCCCCTCGCCGCGCTCTGCCGGGCGCGCGCCCAGAACGCCCAGGGCTGGCGGCGGCCCGCGGGCGCCCGGGGCTGGCGGGCCAGGAGGCGGGGCGGGAAGTTCTCCGACCTGCGCTAACCCTGGACACAATTACCTGTGTCCTGGGAGGGCGTGGAGGCCCGCGGCCCGCCCCCCGACACCTTCCCACCTTCAGCCTCCAAGGGGCTCTGGGAGACGCCCTGGAGGGGTGCTCCTGGCAGAAACTTTTTTTTTTCCTGGGTCGGCTGTCTTTCATCCTTTCATTTACTCATCCGCTGAATTACTCTTCTAGCTCCTCCGATGAGCCAGGCACTGTGCTTGGCCACGAGGATGCCACTCAAAGACATACGGGTCCATGCATTCCTGGAGCCTACCGTCTAGAACCATAAACAAGCAAACTGTGTGTGTGTGTGTGTGTGTGTGTGTGTGTGTGATTACAAATAATTATGGTCTGTAAAGAAAGTAAACAGAGGGGCCAATGATATGGAGGAGAGAGGACTAGTTTAGATGGGGGAGGGCCTCCCTGAGCAGGTGCCACTTAAGGCACGCCCTGAAGGATAAGGAGAGGCCACGGAGGCTCAGGGGGAGTAAGCAGCAAATGGGTGGCAGAAATAGGATGAGGACCAGGGTCCCCTGACTCCCGGGCCAAGTTCGATTTCCACATTACCCACCTCCACGACCACCATCATCACTGCCTTCCTGCTGAGTTCCAGAAGTTGTCAAGATCAGTGGGATAGGAGTAGGCATAAGGGCAGGCATGGTGAAATCTACAGATTTTGGACGCAGGAGCCAGAGCTGGGCTCTTCTGGCACCACAGGAAGGGAAGGAAATGCTGCAAACAGTCAAGCTCACTCTCTCCCACTGGGAGGGAAGCAGGGGAGGCAAGGCTCCCAAGGCTAGAAAACCCGACCTCCAAATCCCACATTTTCTCTCTTTTTTTGAGGTTCTGGGGCCGCCAGGGATTGGACCTTGCATGCGGGAAGCCGCTAGCGCTCAACCACTGAGCCACATCGACTCCCCTGAATTGGTTTTCTCGTTTGTTTGCTTGTTGTTAGTTTTTGTTTTTAAGGAGGCACCAGGACCAAACCAGGGACCTCCCATGTGGAAAGCAGGTGCTTAACCACTTGAGCTACACCCGCTCCTCTCGCTCTTTTTTTTTTTTTTTCAGTTGGCCAGTAGTTTATTGAGAAAACAGGAGAAGAGAACAGAAATGGGAGAAAATAACATTACACATTCCCAGGTATAGCTGTGGGCTGCTCTAGGCAGAGCTCGCTCTTTCTTGAGGGACTCTGATTAGATATTTGGATCCAGAGGTGAGTTCCCAAGGTTGAGAGTATATTAAGTGCAGGATGATTCTACACAATGCACGGGACACACCTGTCCACACCCACCCACCTCAAACTAAAGCCAAGGGGCAGGTTAAATTATCCCCAGATTGAACTGTAATCCCAACACCTATTCCTGGGGTTTAATCCAGAAACCCCAGGTAGACGTGAAGTTTCTCTAATGTAGACACATCTTCAGGGATAGAGCCCACAGCCTGCTCCTTCCCGTTTCCTTGCCCCACCATTCAGCTTCTGCGATTCCAGCCCAAACCAGCCTCCAACACATAGAGGGTTCTGAATAAACAAGATAAAAAAGAACTGACTTAAACGCCTGCCGCCTGCCATCCTGTTTCCCACCTGTGTGTGCTGCAGAGGCGGCCCAGGAGTGAGAAGCCTGATAAGCCAACTTGCAGAAGGCCCTTCCAGGACTGGGAGTCTGTGCCTATACATGCAAAGTGAAGAACTGTGGAACATCATCAGAGATCGTTGTGAACACACCTTTCTGTAGGTGAGGCTGTACCAGGCGTTATATTGAGAAATTGAAAATGCAGTCCCTGTAAACTGAAACAGGAAATGCAGTCTCAGGCATGAGACTGCAGAGAACACGGAGATGACAGAATCCTAAATCTCAAGCCACATGCATGCACATTAACAAGATTACCGATGATAAATCCAAGATGCACGCTAGGAAGCATATGGAGACAGGGCAGGGCTGGGGATAAGGAGTGGGAAGTGGATGCTCTAGGGGATTCATGCAAGCTCAGGAAGCCATGACCCCCTTCCCTGGACTGTTCTGGAAGGCTTCCAACATCTGCTCCAAAAGCTGCCTTACCTTCACCTCCTCTCCTATGAGAATCTCCTGTGTCAGGTAGACTGATGCCCTCTTATTCACCTCCCCCTGCACTTTACACCCTATAGCACCTAACTACTTGGAGTTACCTGAACTGGCCATATTGGCTCATGCTGCCATACCTTTGCACACACTGTACCTTCCACTTTAATCACGTTCATCCTTTGTTCCTCAAAGACTCAGATCATGTATCCTCTCTCCAAGAAAGCTTTCCTTGCACCGCCCCCTCCTCAGCAGGGGCTCAGGCATTTGACCCTCTGTGCAATGCTGGGCCTGCACGTATTTCTATCATTCAATGCGATACCCCGTGCCGTAATTTTTTGTTTACATATCTGTCTCCGAGTCTTGAGTCTTGAAGAGTTCACTGTCTTCCCTAAGTTAGGGCATATGATTTAATCTATTCATCTTCAAATCCCCAGTGTCTGGTTTGGTACCACACACATATTAAATCCTCCCAAATGTTCTTTGAAATGCCGAACTCCTAAGCACAGCCCACACAGCCCCCTGCCCGCTCTCTATTACATTACTCCATGTACTTCCCTCATAGCACTTTCCACAATCTAACATTATTTTGTGTTTCTTGTCTGCCGCCCTTACTTGACAGTAAGCCCCATGAGGTCAGGGAGGACCTGTCTCTCTTGCACCACTATCCTACCATGGTCTAGCATGCACAGTGTCTGCAACAGAGCGGGTGCCCGTTAAGTATTTACCGAATGAACGAATGAATGAATGAGAGAACCAAAGAATGGATGGGTGACAATTTATCTATGCCACCAGACACTGGGACTGTGCTGGTCAGTGGGTTCTGCCCCTGCAGGGGAGTCAAACAGAAGCCAAACCCCGCTCGGGAGGGCAGTTTGTGAGCAAGGTGTCAGAACAAGCCAGGGGCCTTCCTGTGATTCATAGGATCAGGCAAGTCCGCCTGCTCCTTCACCCCCACTCAGGAGAGCTGTGTCTGAGGAACCTTATGCGCCACGTCTTTGGCCATGACTTCCTCCCCTGAACAGCTTCGGGGGCTCTCCTGAGGCTGAGTTTGCTTCTATGACTCTTCAGAGAGACTCATGAATAACCTGGGCCACGTGACTAGCTGAGCTGCAGGTTTGACCTGTGACATGGTGGTCTTAGAGCGTAACACAAAGAACAAGCTCCCTTCCCAGGTTCCCGGGGAGGATGGCTTCTTGTATCTGCCCCTTATTCCACCTGTCAGCCCAGGCTTCCCGTCCCTGATGTTTTAGCTTCCCAACTGGCCTGGGAGCGGCCCTTAGGACGGACAGCCTGTCTTCATCTTTGTATCACGGCTTGAGCTTGATGCCTGGTGCTTGGCTGGCATTCAGGAAATGGTACTGATGATGATGATGATGATGATGAGGACGAAGATGATGATGACACAATCAAGAGATGGCTGGAGCTGTTTCAGTATTAGAGAAAGGAGACATCCTGTGGAACCAGGGTGGAAAAGTTAGTTTAGAAAAATTAACCCAATGCAGAGGTGATAGCTGGGATAATCTGTCCCCACTTGGCCCATCCCCATTCACATTGGTCCGTCCCTCATCTGCTGCCCATCCACGAGCACACCTTCTCATTGTGGTCTTCCTTCCAGGCTTCTGCCCTGAATACTCTGGAAGGCTGGGGTGGGTGAAACAAATTCCCTCCACATCCATTTCTGATATAACTCCCACTCTGCCCTGTCCCAACTGAATGTGACCCCTCTCTTCTTCCCCGTTCTTCCCCCCACACCCCTTCTACCATCTTTGCCTCCTGGAGGGGAGAACTTCAGCCACCTACATTGTCATATCTCCAGGTTGGAAAGGGATGCACTAGCGCCATTCCAGGTCAAGACCACTGCCCCTCCACCCTCCCCACCAGTCTCATCTGCTGACCCAGCCCATACTCTGAGGAATTAGACACCTGCTTTCTCAGTCATCCTGCCTGATTCCTACAATTAGGTAATTCCAACAAGTATGACCCATTCAGCATCTTAGCTCAGCAGTTTTCAAACTTTGTGAGACCTAAGAACCACTCAGGGAACTTGTAAAATGCAGAATCCTGGGCCCCTGCCCCAGAGCCTCAGATTCAGCCGGTGTGGGTGGGGCCAAGGAGTGTGCATTTTACACAGGTAATTCTGAACTCTGCTGTGGCAGTTTGATATTATTTATGAATTCCAAAAAGAGATATTGATTATGTTTGTAAACTGGTCTGTTCCTCCTTTGAATGATTTAAATTCAAATGCTTTGCATTTACTTGATTAAATCAAAATTAGGGCTTTGATTCAACCACGTCATTAGGACATGTGGGGTTGAGTCCAGCCCCCGTGGTGG
>JAQZBX010028924.1:0-27575 GCA_029593785.1 Cabassous unicinctus
AACATCATGTTCAATGGTGAAATCTTAAAAGCCTTCCCTCTGAGATCGGGAACAAGACAAGGATTCCCACTATCACCTCTCCTATTTACAATTGTCTTAGAAGTACTTGCTTGAGCACTGAGGCAAGAAAAAGATAAAAAGGCATCCAAACTAGAAAAAAAGAAGTAAAAATTTCATTATTTGCAGATGACATGATCCCTATACGTAGAAATCCCTGAGAAATTTACAGCAAAGCTCTTAGAACTTATAAAGGAATTCAGTAATGTCATAGGATATAAGATCAATGCTTAAAAATCAGGAGCATTTCTGTACACCAATAATGAGCAATCTGAGAAGGAAATCAAGAAAAAAATAACATTTACAATAGTAAATAAAATAATCAAATAACTGGGATTAAATTTAACTAATGATGCAAAAGACGAACAATCCATTTAAAAAATGGGCAAGTGACCTGAAAAGACACTTCTCCAAGGAAGAAATACAAATGGCTAAAAACACATGAAAAAATGTTCGACATCACTAGCTATTAGGGAAATGCAAATCAAAACTACAATGAGATACCATCTTACACCCATTAGAATGGTGGCTATTAAAAAAAACAGTAGACTATTAGTGTTGGAGAGGTTGTGGAGGAATAGTAACCCTCTTCCACTGCTGGTGGGATTGTGGAATGGACCAGCCACTGTGGAGGACAGTTTGGTGGTTACTCAGAAAACTAACAAAGATCTTCCATATGATCCAGTGATTCCACTGCTAGGTATATACTGAGAAGAATTGAAAGCAAAGACACGAACAGATATATGCACATCAATGTTCATAGTGGCATTGTTCACTATTGCCAGAAGTTGGAATCAATCCCAGTGCCCATAAACAGATGAATGGATAAACAAAATTTGATACATACATACAATGAAATAATACTCAGCTGTAAGAAGGAATAAAGTGCTAACACATGCAATAAGATGGATAAATCTAGAAGACCTTATGTTGAGTGAAGCAAGCCAGGCATTGAAGGATGAACAGTACGTTACCTCACTGATTTGAATTTTGGAAAGTGAGCAGTCTCTGAGAACCATTGTCTGAAAGATAGGTTAACAAGAGAGGAAAGAGAAGAGAAGTTGTGAACCATCACCCATACGGACATAATCTATGGTAGAATGAAAGAGTATAGTTCCATATTGAAGGATAGGACAGGTGGATAGTGATATTACTGGGTTTGGTGGTGCAGGGTTTACAGGTGAGTAGATTAGGAAGGGTGGATTAGTATACCTGAAATACCGGGGGGAGAGATGTGAGAGGGAACAGGTGAACACGGGATTTGTGGGTATGTGGTTGAAATTGCAGAAGTAGGAATGCTTTAATGGCAATATGACAAGGTACTGTCACTGGTTTAGGGTGTTGGTTTCTGGGGGCATTCAGGACAGAACACATCTGGAGTAGGTTTCTGGGGAGTGTGTGAGTGTTCATTCTGTCATAATGTGTTGTGTTGGGGATTGGAGACCCACACAGCGAGTGGGAAGGACATGGACCCCCATCTTTCAGAGGACTGATTCACCCAGAAACAGACAGGAGGGCGTCTCTTATGAGCAAGGGTGGATCCTGATAGGGGAGGACAATCAGTGTTTCAAGACCTCTTGTTACAAGTAACTATGAATCTTGTCATCCAATGAGTCAAGACAGGGGGTGTCATGTGCCTCAGGTGGATGGGGAGGGATGAACAGAATAGATCAAACAAATGGTATTTAGTAGTCAGGGGAAATGTTTTTCATTACCTTACAGTGAAGGACACAGGACATGGTAAATATCATCAAAAATTATTAAACTCTACTATCTAAATTGTAAACTATACTGCAAACCATTGACAATGTTTAGTAGCTATGTTTCACTATCTATGTAACGGTTTTACCAATGCTACCATCCACATAAAAAAGGTTTAAATTTGGAGTGAAGAAAGGGGGAAGAGGTTGGGTATATGAGAGTCTCTAGTATTCTGTGTATGACATTACTGTGACCTAAAACTTCTTTGAAAATTAAATGAAAATTTGGGAAACACTGGGGACTGAAAGGGGAAGGTGCCACAGTACTGACTGGACACCCGATAATGCAGTGATAAAAGGAAAAATGTTAAAAAAAATTTTTTTAATTATTTTGTTTTTTCCCATTTTTTGAATATCCCAACCCCATAACATTATTTTTAGTGTTGTTTTTTTTATGTTTCAATGTATTTTCTCTCTTACATTCAAACTTATGATTATTTTTTTAATTTGTAAAATGATATATAAATACATATGCATATATGTGCATTTGTTTACATAAATGTTATTTGTTATATATATATATATATATATTTAAAGGTGCCTAGATTACCTAAATATTACTAAGAAATTACAGGTATTCCCATGTTCCCCACCGCCCACACCTCCAACAACATCCCACACAACCATTCCTCATCCATGTGGTACAACACCCACAATGGATATACACATCCTGAGGCCTTGCCACGAAGCATAGACCACAGTTCACATCACAGACCACACTCTCTCCCACCCAGTTCTGCATGGTATATTCTCATGGAAAATGGCCTACATCCATCGCTGCTTTGCCACTCAGGACAACCCCCAAAGTCCCAAAAAAGCCCGAGTATTTCTACTGCCTCTCCTCTCCCTGCCCCAAATTATATCACTTTCCTATTAATTGTATTTGGCTATTATATGGGCTTCATCTTTAAAGATGGCTTGGATCACAGAAGGGTTAAAAGACGGACAGGAAAGGATCTTTGGTGGGGTGTGTCTGGTATCAGGGTTTCATGGGAAGAAGTTCACCTGAATATACATAAATGATATATAAAATTATTCAAATGATCAAGGGCTGGGGCATGGACACAGTGGGTGGAGAATCATGCAATAAATGAGAGAATACTGAATTCCCAGCCTGGAGACCTCTGCCACATTCTCCAAGTTTGCAGCAAAAGTCTTCGAAGTGCAGGGGCAGTGTCTGGCAAAAGAGGATGTTCCACTAATGGGTTCTTGTTATTGGTGACTGGCCTTGCGAGGCTTTGCTCTTGTAATTGAAAGTAAGCCTACTCTTATGGGGAGCCTAAGGGTTGCCATCTGAGAGCCTCCTTGTTGCTCAAATGTGACCTCTCTCTAAGCCAAACTCAGCCTATGAATGCATGACCTTCCTCCCAGCATGGGACATGACTTCCAGGTATGAGCCTCTCTGGCAGCAAGGGATTAATACCAAGTGCCAACTGGCAATATGACTGGAAAAAGACCTTGAATAAAAGGGGGAAAAGGTAGAGGCAAATGAGTTCATGTGCCTAAGACACTTCAAAGAGTGTCAGGAGGTCATCCCAGAAGTAACGTTTAAGCACACTTCAGAAGGATCTCATAGAATACCAATGTGCATATCACCCCAAACAAAAGAGTTCCTGAGGGATCTGGAAACACCCAGGTCCTATATAAGTGTGGATAGCTCCTGAGATTGCTGCCTTATCTGTGGGATATACTTTGGAATCTGTGCTCCAGAGAGTGACAGAGTTGGACTCAAATAAGTCCTCCCTGCACATGGTCCATCAGTCCCTTCTATTCAAAACTATATGTGGTGCTGGAGTTTGTAGGTGTACTTCCAGAGACTGGATCCTTTGGCCTGCCCATGTCCCATCTGGGCTTGGAATCTTGGTGGAGGTGCAACTCTACTCTACAGCTCAATGGACTCACCCAAGACACCTGGTGAGGAGATAAGGATGGGCAACGGCCATCCTAGGGAATGAAGAGAGTCCGCAGCTGCACACAGGATAATCCCATCCATCTTATCCATGGTATATGTGCCCCTCTCACTTGGAGGTGGAGAGGACATCATCATCCCAGATTCCGCAGGATTGTTGGGAGAGCTATGGACTAGAGTGGACTTACTGCTATTCTGTTGTAGACATATTGTGATTCAAGCAATGGAAGAAATTATAACATTGATGTGGAGCCAGTGGTCACTGGATGCTTTCAGGATAAGGATAGGGGAAAGCAGTTGTAATACAGGGGCTTTTTCAGGACTTGGGAATTATCCTGAGTGACATTACAATGACAGATATAGGCCATTTTACATTAGCATATAACATGCAGTACTTTGTGGGAGAGAGTGTGGTCTACAATGTGAACTATGGTCCATGCTTAGTTGCAAAGCCCCAGGATGTGTATATCCATTGCAGGTGATGTGCCACACTAATGAAAGATGTTTAAGCAGGCTGTTGTTGGAGGTGGGGGAGGTGGGGAACATGGGAATCCCTGTAATTTTTGTGTAACATTTAAGTAATCTAAGCATCTTTTAAAGTACTAAAAAAAATAAACATTAAAGAAAAATAGTACAAAAAAAGAGTCAGTAGCATTTCTATACACAAACAATGGGCATTCTGGTGGGGAATTTAAGAAAAAATTCCATTTAATATAGCAACTAAAAGAATCAAATATGTAGCAATAAACTTAACTAAAAATGTTAAGGACTTGTATGCAGGAAAGTATACACATTGTTAAAGGAAATCAAAGAAGACCTAAATAAATGGGAGCATAATACCTGTTCCTGGATTGGAAGACTAAACAAGATTAAGATGCCTCTTCTACCCAAATTGATTTACAGATTTAATACATCCCCAAGAAAAATCATCACAGAATTTTTTACTGAATTGGAAAAGCTATTTATGAAATTTATTTGGAAGGGCAAGGGGTCCTGAATCCTGCACTCTTCAGGACAAGGCTAATGAAGCTCAGGAAAAGGCAGACCAAGGCCAGGCCTCCTGAGCAGGAGCCAGGGAGGCATCCAGACAATGGGATAACTCAACATGAGCAATGGCTTCCTATCTGATCCTATTATCCATATGTCTCATCTGGCTTAGAACCTGCTCTTAAGCATTCCTGGGCTGAAATTCCTTCTGCCTCAATTATGTGGCTCTTCTCGGGGTTCTTATCCTCTCTATTCCTCAGTCCTCATTTTCTGTAGGACACTGTCCCACGTTCCCTCCCCCCCTCACCAAAACAATGCTGGAAGAATAGAAAGGATTTATAAAACAACTTCCAGGGAGTAGTTCCCTATGTTAATTCTTGAGAGAGCAAGATCTGTCCTCCAAAAAGAAAAGAAAGTAACCCTTGATGGTACATAGACATATTAGGTGTTCTGCTTCCATTGGAGGTGAGAAACAGGCACAGAGTTCACAAGTAACTGGTCCATTGACCCAGAACCCAGACTGCTTGGTTTCAAGTCTCTTATAAATACTAATTTGGCTCCTCAGATGCTCTAAAAGGCATTCAGGTGATTTTGCATTGTTTTCAGCATTATACATGCATGCATTTTAAAATTTGTTATTTCTCTCCACAGCAGTCATGATAATTTGGGATACACAATAGATCACATCCTGGTCAAAGGATGCCCAGGGAGGGGAGCTTGTAGCCTTGGGCTCATGACTATAGGCCAAGTAGAAATGGCCTTTCTCTTGGCTTCTCTATGATGTCAGATTTTAACTAGGTTCCCCACTGCTTGTGTCACCTGTTTTGTGGGTGTGGAGCGGGGAACACAAGCACTCGGAAAGAAGGGCCATGGGATGGGCCTTTAGGTAGAAGGGTTGGGCAGGTACCTTACTCTGACTCTCAGGGAACTCAAGGTAATATCAGCCTGATCAATATTGGAGACATCAGCCATGTGTGTGGGGAGTGACGCAGTGGAATCCCTGCTGAGGAGGACAGGGACACACTGGAGCTGGACATTGAAGTGGGGTGGGGGGGGTGCTGCTACTGCTAGACTTAGGGATGCTTCCCTGGTAGCTGGAAGAAATGGCAACTCACATGGTCTCTGCACAATGGACCCAATCCAAACTCTACTCCTCCCACTGCCCTCAATGCTCTGGGCACCCTACCAAGTGTTCCCTCACTCCACAGAAGTCATGGGCTCCAGTCATCAGAGAGATCACTCAGCATCACAAATTTTCATTAAGGGGAACCAAGTCTAAGAATGATGGGGAATTGATCTTGCACAGAGCTGTTCAGGAGTGGAGTGGGAACCTTAACACTAACCTATCCACCTCTTGAGCACGTGCTTAGCCCAAAATGACACTGAGTCTCAAGGTAGCCACACATTCCCACCCCTGATTGGGAACTCATCTGGGTGCTTTTTGGCCTGGAATGTGTTGTTGGCTAACAGGGAATGAACTCCAGCTAAAAAGACAGATGGTAGATACAGGGCAGATGGCTGCTGTGAGGTAAACTGAAACCACACCTCAGTGCTCTCTCCCAGAGTCTCAACAGAAGGAGAAAGCCAGTAGTCCTAGGAGCCTCCAGACCACAAGTGTGATGGTGACCAGAAGCCCTGGTTGCAGGCCAAAGGAATCCTGGCCAAAAGAAGTTTTCTCCATGCTGTTGCCCGCTTGCCCTGCTCTTAACTCTTAACTCCCAGTCTTACTGAGCTGCTTCAAGGCACCAAAACAGGACTGAAATTGTTTGTCAAGCACCAATACTCATAGGTACACCCTGACTGCAGGAGCTGGATTTGCAAAAGTATCTGGTAGTCCTGTGGCCAGAAGAGAGAAGTTGGAAAGGAGCCTGTGGACCTCCTTGGTGGGATGGGGTTTTTTCCAGGTTAGGGGTCTTTGCAGGGTGTACATACTTCCCCTGCACTCTCAGCCAAAACTAACCTGTTCTCAGAAAAGGAGTCACACAGTTACTTCTCAAGGAAAAGGCACCTGATGCCACCTACTACCATAACTCAGTATGGCAGGTCTACCTCATCTCTTTGAATCAAACTCTCCCTTTAAAAAGCTCAAAGCAGATAGTTCTGCCCAGGTGAGTCTCTAACTTTTACACCCCCACCAACCCACAATCCACCACTTCAGTGATGCCCACAGCTCCTCATCTTCCTCCTTTTTTCATAAATGTTCATCCTCTCCTGGAAGAAAGAGAGCCCAGGTCCATCAGCGTAGGGCCCCCAGGCCATTGCCAGATCCTCTCACACCTTCCCATGCTGCACCATTCTGAGGGCCTACCAGGGGGCAGGCCATTACTCCCAGGACTTGGAACTAACCAGATTTTGGTCACCAGATGAGAAGTAGTTGGGCAGAGGATAAGGGGCCATTCAAACCTCTCTGATGACAGATGGAAAGACTATGGGATGAAGAGTGAAGGGACTGATCTCTCTGGTGATGCCCAGACATAGAGTAGGCAAACTTCATCCTCCCACTAAGGCCACACCTGAGGGAGAAGCCATGCCCAGCTCATCCAGAGCATTAAGCTGTGGTGCAGTCAGAAGTGAAAGCATTTGCTTACTTGTCTGTAAGGCAGACATGACATCCCTAGATCCCCTGGGTGCTGTGAAGCCCATATGGACCAGGTTTGCCCAAAGCTGAGAGTTCAAGGCTCTGGAAGGGACTCTTTCACTCAAGCCTCCGGGTCCCAACTCCAACCTTCCCTAACTCCCAAGAACATGCACATCCAGATGGTCCTAGAGAGATGTGTCCAGCATGGCCAGTTTCCTGAGGAACATCCCTAGGTAGGGAAAAGTGCCCTGGATGACATGTGACATCATGTAGGGGGTTGCACTTAGGGGCCCACAAAAATTTCCTGCCAGGGAAACTTCTCAGCCTCAGAATCCTACCCTCCACCTGAACCTCACACTGTGAGCATCTGGGACTCTTCACTATCACTTCTAGTTACCTAGAAAATGGGACCCCCTTGATGTTTTGGAGGCTAGCCCCACCACAGCTTTCCCTGGCCTCATGCACACACCCTCTCCTGCAGCAGCCTTTGCTTGGTTCTCTTTGACTCCATTTCCCAGGTGGAATTCTTGAGGTCATCTCCTTCTAGGGTTGAGAATGAGGTTAGTGAGGCCAGCCTCCTCTCACCACAGTTCCCCTGCTCCTTGACCCAAGGTTTAACTGCAGAATTGCTACTTCCACCAGCCATGAGCGCTTATTGGAGATATGAATCCTAACTCCAACACTTTCTGGTGTGTGAATTGGTCAAGCAGCCTGGCTCTCTGAGCCTGGTGGCTCATCTACAAAGTGCAAGTGAAAACTGCAGCCATGAGGACTCAGGGCTACATCCTCTTACCATGGTGTTCTCCCCAGCACCTTCTCCTTCATAAAGCCATAGGAAAGCTCAACAATATTCCTGTTCTCATTTGAACCTCTTGACTCTCCTCAAATAAGGCCCCAAATTTATCATCACTCCATTTTCAGATGAGGAGACATAGGCCTAAGAGGGCAGTGACTTGCCCCTGCCCCACTGGGAGGTGGAACAGTTGCTGGCTGCACACACTCAGATGCATGCCCTGTGAAAGCTGAAGCCACCTTAGCACCACCACTGCTGACCAGGCTTCAGTTAACCTATCTTCACAGTGTTTAGCCAGGACCCCAGACAGATGAGCCCTGGAGGGAGAAGGAAGGGATATCTATGGAGGTCGAGTTGAGAAGTTCCTCCTACTCCATCTTTCTGGAGTCTGTGCCCCCCAATCTCAGACCAAGACCATGCCAAAGGCCTCCCCTACCCCAAGCAGACCCTTGGGAAATTCCCCCTGCAGAGAACTTTTTCTGATTCTAACAGGAAGGGGTCTCATGAAGTGTCAGCTGTCACTGGCCAGGTGGAACAGAGGCTGCAGGTGGAACTTGGCACTAACATTTTGCTTCATGTTTTCCTGTTTTAACTAAGGCACCACAAATTCATAGGTCTCCCAAATAATTCTCATAACCATCTGGACGTATGTCACTGTTGACAATGCCCCAGGAGGAGAATATTCCGCACATGAAGGAGACCTGCTAAATCTTCTGGTTCAAAATATTCCCATGGAAAGAACAGCTGCTTTCACCTCATTTGTTGACCAGGACCTACTGCCCCCCTGCCACCCCCACTCTCTTCAGCTGTGCATGGCCAAAACAAATCCCTCTTCTTCTTAGTCCAAACAAATCCCTCTTCCTCTTAGTCCAAACTGAAAGTTTTCAAAAAACTTTCACTGTGAAACCAGGAGCCACACAACCCACCCTGGCCACACTCTTGCCTCCACTTTACCTTGATCAGCAGGTCCCTGCTCATTTAGATGGTATTAATAGTTTGGAATTCACAGGTGCTTCCCCTTTGGGGAAGAGAAAGAACAGAAACATTGGGGAATGGTGATGGAGGTGGTGAGAGAAAATCTGGGTGAATTTGGACCCAAAGTATCCTAACTGTTTGAATAAGTGGTTGTGAAACTTGGTAACTCTGACCCCTACGAATTTGCAGGATACTGAGGGGTGAGCTCTCAGGTGACAGTGCTGGGACTCCCATACCATGGCACCTTTGAGCAGCTTGTTTTAACCAACTTTGGTTTCATTTGGTCCAAGTGTTGTGGGGGCTTGTAGGAAACACTTTGTAACCTCCCCTATGGCTCAGGTCTGTACCTGGCAGGTAAGGCAATACACCTGTCTTCAGGCAGAACTGCTGCCCTCAGGTCACATGGAGAATGAAAGCCGTCCTCCCTAGTTCTGTCTCCAGGATGCACTGCCTTTCAGAAGGGCCCAGTCTACTGAGTTGCAATACCCACCCTTGGTGAGGTACTGGGTCAAACTGGGGCTACTGTGGAAAGAGGCCAGCACACCTAGAGAATTCATTCCAGGTCTCCTGCAATTTGTGAACTCAGTTGCTCTGAAGGGCATAGAGTATAGTATTCTATTAGTCAGCCAAAGGGGTGCTAATGCAAAACACCAGAAATTGGTTGGTCTTTACAAAGGGTATTTATTTGGGGTAGAAGTCCACAGTTACTGCGCCATAAAGTGTAAGTTTCTTCCCTCACCAAAGTCCATTGCCACGTGTTGGAGCAAGAGAGCTGCCAATGTTTGCCAGGGTTCAGGCTTCTTTGGTTCCTCTCTTCCCAAGGCTGCATTTCTCTCTGGACTTAGCTCTCTGTTTCTTCCACAAGGTCAGCTGTAGACTATAAGGCTCTCTAGGCTTTGCTTCTCTCCACAAGGCCAGCTATAGACTATCAGGTGAATGGCTTGTCTTTATCCCGGGGCCTTCTCTACTTCCTCACGACCAAGCTTTCTTCCCTCCCGTGGTTCCAACTCAAGACTCCAACATCAAATCTGCTCCCTCTGTCCTTTGCCTTGCCTTTTATATTTGATTCCTCCCCCACCAAGGGGTGGGGCTCAAAACACTACTGACGTGGCCCAGTTAATGCCCTAATCATAACTTAATCATGCCCAGATTAGCAGACCAGTTTACAAGCATGATCCAATATCTGTTTTTGGAATTCCTAATTACATCAAACTTCCAAATGGCTACAAGTATAGAAGGAAGAGAAATTCCTTAGGATTTGGCACTCCTGGGGAGAGAAAAAGGACTGAACCCAGAGTGGGAGCTGAGCTCTCTCCTGGTCCAGCATTACTTCACCTCAGCTGGCCTCTCAACTAACGGAAGAGGCTGATATACAGGGAGCCCCTAAGGGCATTCTTTGTGCCCAGCAGGTGACACTCACAGGGAGGAAGATGTTAGC
The DNA here is from genome assembly GCA_029593785.1 of Cabassous unicinctus. Lineage (NCBI taxonomy): Eukaryota > Metazoa > Chordata > Mammalia > Cingulata > Chlamyphoridae > Cabassous > Cabassous unicinctus. The sequence goes on from JAQZBX010028924.1 coordinate 10,498, forward strand.
TCAACCCAGGGATGAAATGTAGGTAGATAGTGGGTGCTTCACACCCGGGACATGTCAGGTAAGGACAACACCACTAGATAGGGAGGGTCTGCTGTCTGTGGAGGAGCTTGGGCCAGACTCCAATCCTGACAGCTGATAAAAGAGTGAGATCCAGAACCCAGGGTGAGGTTCCCTTTCTCAGACAGTGTACCCTGGCCACCTTGATCCAGTTCACTACCACCCTGAGGTGACTTCATGCTTTGGTCCCCAAGGCAGGCTGTGATGATGCAGTTGGCCACATGAAAGAACTGAGTGACAGTGGTGCAGATGTAGGGTGCAAGGTGTTTCTTGTCCTCTTTTTATGTGCTGGAACCAAATTGAGCCCAGGTAATGTAGGGTACCACCTTCTTAAACAGCTCCTGGGGAGGATGAGAGTGTCATCTAGCCATGTACCACCCAGATGCATAACACAATCCCCAGACAAAGGAAAAGTGTTCTCAGCTGCAGCTCAAAAAGTTCAGTTTGTGGCTCTAGCCCAATGTGGGTCTCTGGCTTTTGTTCATTACTACTTGAGGGTGCGCTGCACTTGTGAGAAACAGAGCCAAATTTTGGCAGGGATGAGAGTGCTGTATCTTCCTCAAGTCCATCTTTACTCGTGCAAAACCCTGGAGTGGGCATGATGAAGCAGCAGTTTGTGCCCCTCTTGATAGCTCCTGTGGTTCCTCTTTCTTGTTCAGATACCCATTCCCCCTCAGTGCTACAACCAAGGCTGAGTTTGGAAGCCTTCCCTCATTTCCTATACCCATCAGTGTCTAATACATGTGGGAGCTAATGGATGGACAAGCAATTGTCCCACATTGCACCTCTGAGATCACCCCACTGCCACCAGTCAGCCTTCATTTATTCTATCTTTAAGGTTAGTGTCCTATGAGCTATTCTTGAGACGATGAATGTGAAGCCTTTGGAATTAGAATCTTGTTAAGATCATCAGTTTAGAAAATAGTGGCATTGTGACTAAGAGACAGGTCATTGGATCCACTTCACAGCATGGTAAGTTGGGGACCAAGGATAGTAAATAAAAATCTTCCCAGCTCCTTTCTGCCTTGTCAAGCTGCTCAGCACATCCATCATGGTCATCTGTTCTGCCACCAGCTTGTGAAGGAACACAAAGAAGGGTCTTCACCTCATTCAGCCCATTCTATGGGGTCTCAGTTGAGAAGCAGGAAGGTTCTTGTGGTGGAGGGAAAGGTGGCACTGATTTCTGCTAAAGAGCTGGCAGTGGAGGTGGCATCACACTACCTCCAGCTCTGACACTGGTGCTACTAGTAGTGAAGTAACAGGCTCCAATTCTGGATTTGGCAGTAACACAACTTCTGGAGGTGACAGTGGAAGTGGCAACTGATTGGCCTCCAGCTCTGGAGATGGTGTTTCTGCTGGTGAAGTGGATGGTCCCAGATCAGAAGACGACAATGACTTAACATCTGGACGTGGTAGTAGAGGTGGCATTGGAGCTTCTACCAGATCTGTAATTGATGTTACAGCTGGTGATGTCACAGGCTCCAGCTCCAGACCTGGTGATGATGCAACCTCTGGAGGTAGCACTGGAGGAGGTTCCAGAGGGTCCTCTGGCTCTGGAGATGACATGATACCTTCTACTGGTGATGGAAATCACTCTGGAGGTGGCTCTGGAGTAGTTTGGAACTCTGTGTCTGACAATAGAGCAAGAAGAGAAGGAAGATGCAAGACAAGGACTGGCTTTCTATTTGCCTTCCCAAATACAGGAATGTTTGCACTGCCTGTACCAGCAGTCACACCCAAGCACACTGCCCAGAAGTCATCCCAGTATGCAAGCCCCCAGGACTTATTGTGATTTTTGCAATGGAAGAAATTATATCATTGATGTGGAGACAGTGACCACTGGAGGTGCTGTAGTCAGGGAGAGGGGAAAAAGAGGTGCAATATGGAGGCATTTTCAGGACTTGGAATTGACCTGACATTGCAATGACAGATACAGGCCATTGTATATCTTGTCATAACCTACAGAATTGAGTGGAAGAGTATGTAAACTACGTTGTACACTATAATCAATGCTTAGTATCAATGCTCCAAAATGTGTTCATCAATTGCAATGAATTTACTGCACTAATGAAAGAAGTTGTTAATGTGGGGAAAAATGGGAGGTGTGGGGAGCATATGGGAATACCTTTTATTTTTTTATGTAACATTTTATGTAATCCAAGTATCTTTTAAAAATAAAATATATATTTAAAAAATACATGAAACAAACTCTGGCAAAACTAAAAAGAAAAATAAATGTCTCTACAAAAATAGGTGGACACTTTAACACAACACTTACATCAATAGATAGAACAAGTAGACAGAAGATCAACAAGGAAATAGAAAACTTAAACAATATGATAGGCAAGCTGAAACTGACAAACATATACAGAACATTGCACCCCGTATCAGCAGGTTATAAATTCTTTTCAAGTTCTCATGGATCTTTCTTCAGGATAGACCAAATGTTGGGCCACAAAACAGTTCTCAATAAATTTAAGAAGATTCAAATTATACAAATCACATTCTCTGATCATTTTAAATGAATCTGGAAATCAGTAATAGAGACAAAGGGAAAAATTCACACATATATGAAAGCTAAACAACACATTCCTAAACATTTTGTGGGTCAAAGAACAAACTTTGAGAGAAATTAGTAGATATCTTGAAATAAAGAAAATGAGAGCACAGCTTATACAAATTTATGGGATACACCAAAGGCAGTGATGAGAGGGAAATTTGTAACCCTCAATGATTATATTTAAAAAGAAGAAAGAGTCAAATTCAAAGACCTAACTGAACACCTGGGGAAACTACAGAAAGTATAGAAAACCAATGCCAAAGCATATAGAAAGAAAGAAATAACAAAGATTAGAACAGAAATAAGTGAAATTAGGAATAAAAACAACAGAGAAATCAACAAAACCAAAGTTTGTTTAGGCTGATAAAGAAAATTCTGAGAGAAGATGTAAATAAGTAAATAATCCATGAATGAGTCGGGGAACTTAAAAATTGACACCACAGAAATAAAAGAGATCATAAAATTATATTATGAGAAACTATATGCCAATAAATTAGACAGCCTACAAATTCACCAAAATCCCACCATGAGTCCACAAGAAATAGAGGAAATCAACAAACCAAAGAGAAGTAAAAGTGATTGAGTCAGTCATCAAAAAATCTCCCCAAAAGAAAAGTCCAGGAACAGATGGCTTCACAGGTGAATTACACTAAACATTTTGAGGAGAATTAATACAAATACTGTTGAAACTCTTCCAAAAAATTGAAAAGGAAGGAAATTCACCCAACAAAATTTTATGAAGCCAACATCACCCAAATACCAATGCCAGATAAAGAAACTACAAGAAAAGAAAATTACAGACCAATGTCTCTAATGAACATAGATATCAAAATTATCCACCACGAATAAGTAGGTTTTATTCCTGGAAATGAAAAGAATTGGTGAAAGCATCATAAGATTCATAATTAGTAGCACTAACATATGGGTATGATAGTTGTTGTTGTTGTTTAATAATGAGAATGCTCTAATGTTCAAGTATGAATGATATATATACCCATATATATCATTCAAGCATGTGATTGTTTTTTGATTTTTAATAGCTTACATATTACATTTTATATATGCATATTACACACAATAATATATATATGCATAATATACAAAATGTTTTGGTTATTAATACAATATAATATTTTGAATAATATACAATATTTTGAATGATATACATATGGGTAGGATAGTGGTTTGATTTTTTATTTTATTTTGGTTTTTTGAGTACTGAAAATGCTCTAATGTGTATGCATAAATGATAAACTTCAATAAATTTTAAATGATAAAGAAAGCAAAAGAAAAAAAAGAGAAGATGCATAAAATAAAATAAGAAATGAGAGGGAGCATTACCACAGAACCTGAATAAGTAAAACAGTTCATAAGACAATATTATGAAGAAATACACACAAACTAGACAACATAGATGAAATGGAAAAATTCCTATAAACATAAGGAAAAAAACGACACTAATCATAGAAGAAATAGAAGATCACTATGATGAAATGTAAAAATATTGAAATAGTCATAAAAAACTCCAAAAATGAAAAGACCAGGGACAAGATGGCTTCAAAGGTTATTTCTACCAAATATTCAAAGATGAGCTAATATCAAACTTGCTAACACTCTTCCAAAACTTGAACAGGAAGAAATGTTCATCCTATAAACATATTCTATGAAGCCAACATAACCCTAATACCAAAACCAAGTAAAGATAATATGAAAAAAAGATAAATACTAACAAATTTCTCTAATGAATATAGATGTAAAAATCCTCAACAAAATACATGCAAACTGAATCCAAAATCACATTAAAAGAATTATAAACCAAAATCAGGTGTGTTTTATCCCACATATGCATGGGTAGCTCAACATAAGAAAATCAATTAGTTTGATAAACCACATTAATAAATTGGAGAAGAAAAATAACAAAAACCTCTGTATTGGCAAAGAAAAGACATTAGGCAAAACACAGCATCCTTTCTTGATAAAACAGCAAGCCAAAAGAGAGGAATAGATGAAGTTTTCTCAACGTGGTAAAGTGCATATATGATAAAAACTTCTGTTAACATTTACTCAGTGGTGAAAATGGAAAGTTTTCCCACTGAGATTGGGAACAAGAAAAGGATGTCCAATGTCACCACTCTTATTCAATATTGTGCTAGAAGTTCTAGCTAGAGCAATTAGGCTAGAATAAGAAGTATAAGGCACACAAATAGGAAAGGAAGAAGTAAAACTTTAACTATTAGTTGTTGATATGGTCTTATACCTAGAAAATGCTCAAAAAGGCACATAAAAGCTACTAGAATTAAGAGACAAGTTCAGCAAATTGGCACTGTTCAGGATTAATATGCAAAATTCAGTAGTTTTCTATACAGTACAGATGAGAAATCTGAGGAAAAATTCAGAAAACAATTCCACTTATAATAGTGACTAAAAGAATAAAAAAATTAAGAATAATCTTATCTAAGCACATGAAAGACCTTCTTTTAGAAAACTACAGAGCATTGCCAAAGAAAACAAAGACCTAAGTTAAAGGAAGGAAATTCCGTGTTCATGGACTAGAAGACTAATTAACTTTATGATGTCAATTCTACACAAACTGATTTACAGATTCAATGTAAACCCAGTAAAATTTCCCAAAGCCTTTTTTGCATAAATGGAAAAGCCAGTTACCAAATTTATTTGGAAGGGCATGGGGCCTCCTATGGCCAAAAATGTGTTAACAGTGTAGTAAAGTTGGAGGGCTCTCTCTTCCTGACTTTAAATAATATTAGTTACTTACATTGGTGAAAACAGCATGGTACTGGCATAAAAAAAATACATGTTAACCAATGGAGCCAAATTGAGAACTCTGAAATAGACCCACACATTTACCACCAATTGTTTTTTGATAAGGCTTTCAAGCCCATGCAGCTGGGGCAGAACAGTTAATTTATTCAAAAATATTTCTGGGAGAACTGGATATATATATATACATCCAAAAGAATGAAAGAGGATCCCAAACACTTTATACAAGTATTAAAACAAAATAGGCTGAACACCTAAATACAAAAGTGACAACCATAAACTCCTAGATGAAAATGTAGGAAAACAAATTCAAGATATTGTGGTAGGCAGTATTTTCTTAGCCCTTACAGCCATAGCAAGAGCAATGAATTAAACAATTGATAAATGGGAATTTTTCAAAATGAAACACTTTTGTTCTTCAAAAGAACCTTACAAGAAAGTAAAAAGGGAGCTTACTTCATGGGAGAAAATATTTAAGAGCCACATATCTGTTAAGAGTTTGATATCCATATTAAATAGATCACTCAATTGAATGATGAAAAGGCAAGCAATGCAATAAAAAAATAGGCAAAAAAGACTTGAATAGACATTTGCCCAAAGAGTAAACACAAATGGCCAAAAAGAACATGAAAAAAATGTTCAACATTACTAGCAATACAATATCATTTTACACCTTATAGCAGGCCCATTATTTTTTTTTTTAAAGAAAATTACAATTGCTGGAGAGGATGTGGAGAGATAGGAACACTCCTTCATGTTGCCGGGAATGTAGAATGGTACATCCTCTGGCGAGTCAGGCTGTACTTCAAAAGAAGCTGAATAAAGAACTGCTGTGTGATCCTGCAATCCCACTGCTAGGAATATAGTCAGAAGAACCCAAAGGAAGGATGTGAACTGACATTTGCACACCGATGTTCATAGGAGTATTATTCACAATTGCTATAATTTGGAAACAGCTCAAGTGTCCATCAATTGATCAATGGATAAAACAAATTATGACAGCACAACTCTGATGAAAATGAGTGCCAGAGTGTACAATTAGAATGGATTGTACAAAGCATGGGTCTGTATAACACAGAGAGTCTTGTGGTGAAAGATGGATTGTAGTTAACAGAAAATATATGAAAACATCTTTACTGAATAGTAAGAAATATATAATATTCATGCAAGATAATACTTGAGTGGGTTGTGGGAAAATACAACAAATATAAGATATGGGCTATAGTTAGTAGTTATATATTGATGATGCTTTTTTATAGTTTATAAGAAATGTTTAAAAATAATGCAAAGATGTTGGAGGTGGGGTGATGTATGGGAGCCCTATATGATGATATACATGTTTGTTTTGTGCATTAAAAATTTTTAATATATACTTCATGTTCATTTATGTTCATATATGAATGGTATACTTCAAAATTTTTTCAAAGGAAATGAAAAAAAAAAACAAGCAAAAAATTCCAACATATTTCTGATACTTTGCATCTGTAAACTTGTGGCAATTTAAGACAGAGATTAGTAACAGTTCCAGTAAGTTCCCTTGCTTGAAATTACCAAAAATGTTGGAATGACTTATGAATGGGTAAGGGTTATTTTTGGAGAAATTGTAAGATGCTTAATAGAAAATGCCTTGATTGCTTTGTAGAGACTGTTGGTAAAACTATGACTTCTAAAGATGAATCTGATAAGGCCTTAAAAGGAATTGATGAAACTATTCATGAAAACTGGAGTAAAGGTGATCCTTGTTTTAAAGTGGCAGAGAACTTGGAAAAATTGACTCCTGATGTTAGATGGAAGACAGAATTTGAAAATGATGAGCTTGGGCATTTAGTTGAGGGAATTTTGAAATTAAACTGGAAAGTGCACCCTGGATTCTCCTTGCAGCTTATATCAAAATACAAGTGAAAAGGGATACACTGAGAACTGTATTTCTGGACACACACACAAAATCAGAAATTAATGGATTGGGAAATTCTGAGTTCCAAAAAACAAGCCCCAAAGAGGATAGTGTCCCAGGTGAGGACTTAACAAACCTTTGAATTAGTCATCTATTTCAATGAAAGCCAGGACTGGAAATGCAGTTATCCAGGAAGGACTTGTAGAAAGTCTGACTTACTGAGAGCTTGCACCCTGTGAATTGCATGCAAAACCAAGCATTTTGAAAGATTTGTATAAATGAAACCAATGTCACCCTAGACTAAAAAGTACAGAAAAGGGAGAAATTAAAGGAAATATTGGTTCAAAGAAAAACTGTGGAAGCTGAGGTCTAAAATTGGTACATTTTCTTGCAGCCCCCCACCCCCATGTGTACAAAAAGGTTGGATTTGCCCTGGCATTTGAAGAGAGTGGATTTTCCCACCCTTTATTCAAGGAAAGTTTGGCCACCTCAGGTTACAGTGGGTGGAGCACATTCCCTGAAGATTAGAGGATTAGTTCACAACTCCAATATCCCAAGGGAGTTGGAACTCTATGTCAGAAATTAGGGAGCATGATGCTTCCACCCCACTGTATTAAGCAGGTAGAGACTGTGTCCCAGAGATTGGGTAAAAAGTGGCCATCACCCCAATATAATTGGAGGATGAGGTCTACAGCTTGGTTGCCACCCAGATGGCTGAGGAGGATGGAACCTATATGATGGAAATTGGTAACATTTTTCAAAGTTTTGGGCCAGCAGGAGGCCCTGAGGAGAAGAAGATGTTGTTCTAAGGATGGATCTCACACTTTGAAATTTAATGAAGTATGCCCTGCAGGTTTTTTGGAACTGTTTGTGAACCTTGACAGCTTATGGTAAAAGAAATATTTATGTCTGTCCTTTCTTTGTATATCAGATGCAGATAACAGTTTTCTTAGTTTCACAGGTCTACAGATGGAGGGGTATCTTGCCCCAAGATAAACTGCATGCCTCTAACTGATTTTGATGTGATTTTGTATATAGCATTGCTACTGTAATGAGTTAAGGATTATTCCAATATTGTGATGTGATGACTGTATTTGCCTATGGAATGAACATGTCTTTTTGGGATACAGAAGGTGGAGTGTGAATGTGGGGCCCTTTGATTGCATTAAATTCCATCAACAGGCCTTTGAGTAAATTAGTTGATTAGATTGCTTTAGGGATTTTGATTGGAATATGACAGTGTGGCATGAACCAGCTTGAGTCTCCACCTCTTGCTAGGTCTGATATTAACAAAGGCAAAAGGAGAGAGAGACAGAGAGAAAAGAAGTTGCCATATTGATCCTGCCATGTAAGAGAGAGGACTGCAGGAAAAAGCAAAGACCCCAGAGTCTGAGAGAGGTTCTAGAGTTTAGAATCAGTGGAGCACAGAGGAACAGAAAGAGGCCCCCATGGGTCTGGGCCCTTGGAGAAACTCAAGACTGAGGAAAGGAGCCCTGCCATATGCCTGATCTCCATGTGGCAGAACATAAGGATCAACAGTAGCTGATTTTGTTAGGAAAGCATTTCTGATGTTGCCTTGATTTTTACATTTCACTGTCTTGGAACTGTAACCTTTTACCAAAAAATAAATCCCTATATAAAAGCCAATGCAGAGTCTACAGCTGCAGGCAGGATAGTCCCATCCATTTTCCCCATGTGATATAAAGCCCTTTTCAATTTGAGGTGGAGTGGATGTCACCATCCAAGAATCCTCAGTATTGGGAGAAGAGCTATGGACTAGAGTGGACTTGCTGGTATTCTACTATAGACATATTGTGATTCTAGCAATGGAAGAAATTACAACATTGATGTGGAGCCAGGGGCAATGGAGTATCTCGGGGTAGGGAGAGGGAAAAAGAGCTGTAATATGGGGGATTTTTTGGGTCTTGGGTATCACCCTGAGTGACATTGCTATGACAGATATAGACCATTTTATGTCATCATATAACATGCAGAACTGTGTGGGAGACAGTGTAGACTGCAATGTAAACTATGGTCCATGCTGAATGGCAAAGCCCCAGGATGCATTTATCAACTTCAATGAATGTGCCAGACTAATGATGGATGTTTATGTTGGAGGGTGTGGGAGTTGTGGGGAGTGGGGTATATGGGAATCACTCTATTTTTTGTGTAAATTTTATGTAATCTATTTATCTTTAAGAAAAATAAAGAAATAAAAAAATAAAGCCAATACAATCTGGTGCTTTGCATCAAAAACTCTGTGGCAAACAAAGACAGAAAGATAGGAGAGTGGCTTAGAGGCCTTACTTCCCAGAAAGAAGGCTGAATGTAGAAAAGAATTTAGCTAAATCAAGTGAGGGAGACATACAGGTGACCTATATGTTTCCTCTACTCTTAGGCTATGTTTTTTCTACAAACCCATTTGTCCACACTGTCTCAATGATCAGAGTTCCTAAAGCTCTTGTTACAGCCATGTATGTAACAGGCTTTGAAAAGTATCCAGCAGAAGGATCTCCTCACAGGAACCAGCACTGAGGATAAGGAGCAAACTAGTGAGTCAGAAGTCCCTTGGACTGAGAAAGCAGGGACACCAGTAGAGAACCAGGACCTTGAACCAGGTTGGCCCAGCGCTGCCACAGCACGTGGTTGCTGGACCATGCCTTGCAGGCCATAGAAGTGGTAGTGATGTGGTACCATTGGTCCTTCTCCCAAACGCAGGAGAATGTATTTAGCAGGCAATCAAAGACTATTACAACATGAGCCCAAACAAATGCTCTGGAATGCAGTAGCCCCTTCAGGAGAACTCAGTTGCACACTGTGATGTCAAATGCCAGGGGAAACCAATAGTCAGAACCTACAGGAAACAAGAAGTAAAAAAATAAAACAGTGGATACCAACACAGACACCATGAAGTCTGAGGAACAGAAGATCAAAGACACCAGGAAATGTCCCTTGGCATCTTTTCCATCCAAATATCTGAAGCATCAGAATCCTCAAAACCTCCACCTTGTCTTGTGATTCTACTAATACAGCTGTCACCAAAAACTTTTAAAAATTCAATCAAGGGCATGCAGGCCCCTTGGAACCATCACAAGGAAAAAGACAACAAATTTGCAAACTCACAGATTTCTATTCCCTCCAAAGGAGCTCCCAGAAGAGAAAAGCTGAGCTGCATTCTGAAAAAATGAAAAGAATTGATGAATTAATTGAAATTGGGAAGGAGGTAGGAATGAAGATTGACCTCATTGATGGCAAAAGCAGGATAGTGATTGCAACCAAGCAGTTCACCAGGGGTAAGTTTGTAGTGAAACACCATGGGGACCTCATCAAGGTGATGTAAATGTGTGAACTGCCAGGACAAAAAGCATGATTTCAGCAGCTTGCCTCATGTCATCCTCATCGCTTCCCATGGTATTGAGCCTGGGGAGGAACTTCTGTATGACTATGGAGACAGCAACAGTGCTCCTATCAATGCTTACCAGTGACTGAGACAATAACCACCCTGGCCCTCTATACCATCCTGCTCCCCCATTTCACTGGACAAATTGACTTCAAGGGGAATTGATTTCTTCCACACCATTAATATTAATACATTACTTCAGATGTTTAAAATATATATTAAGAAGCCTTTTCACTGTGGTGTTTAAATATCTGTCTCATGTTTCTAAGGTGGGTTTGAGAAGATGGCCTTACATTAACTAATCTTTTATATTCTAATTGATTTTGTTCATTTTTTGCATGAAGTCAAAACGTTGTGCTTCCATGCTTTTTATCAAATACTCAGCACCTGTTTTAGAGGAAAGATTCAGACGTGAACTAGGATGCTGGTTGATTATCCAGCCTCGAACTGAAGTGCTAAGGCTCCTCTCCCTCTGCATACCCTCAATGTCTGAGGACAGGTGGATCTCAGGAGGATGCTGCTCCCCAAGGCCTGGTCTAGCTGTCCCCAATCTCTTGTTTTCTGCAAGTTTGAAGAGGCACACATTTAAGTGTTTCAATATTTTTAGTAAGGTTTTGTAGTAACCGGGGCTTCCCCTCTGATTTTTCAAAAACTTACTGACCCCATCACCGAAGAAGGTGGGCCAGGCATGTATTTAAGCATACACAAGGCTGCCAATTTTCTTGGCACTTTAAAGCATGAGGATGTATATTCACACTATATTGGGGCAGGGAAAAGCATTGCTTAACTTCCTCCCCTCCATGGCAGTGTTTCCTGAAACTGGATTAATTCTTTATAGAAATGTAAACAAGGAATTTGTTTTTAAAATAATGAAAAAAGCCTCAGCAGTAGACAAAAATAGCTGAGACTCTAACCCAGGAATACATCATCATCTCTCATGCCTTGCCTATGCTTTGTGATCATCAATAGTAGAGTACAAGGAGACAGAGAATGGTAGACTGGATCCTCTGAAGTCTCATAAAACTGAAATTCCTGTAACAGACCCAGGTCATGATGGCCAGATTGGAATGCAAGGGACATTCTCATCATACACTGTGAAGAATATTGTCTTGAAAAAGAATGATGACAGCAATCCTTGGGATCCATATTGCAGCAGACCAAAGCAGCTGGAGACATATTGGGTTTCTGCAGCATATTCCAAGACTCAGCCCAATACCATGTTTGCCTAACTTGAAACATGATGAAGCAAAGAATGAGCCAGAATGGGGAAAAAAAAAACAAAAGCAGAGGGAAAAAACCATTAAATTTAAAGACTATCATCTGAGAACTTTTGGCATGATTGATATGGTACAGTTTTATTTTAAAATGCTTATTAAAATTTAAAATATATTTTTTCAACAGGAGAAACAGCTTCAGTGGGTTCAGGAGGAGCGGTTCCCACTCAGGGTGACATCAAGCTGGGTTTGATCCAAAATCTCCAGTGTCCCACAATGCTTTGCCTTTCCCTCAGTTCTGTAACAGCAGTATAGGCAGCCTCAGGGAGCGGTGCTTGTGTGCTGTCAGAGAGCATCTCAGGTGAAATTTGTCCCTCTTTGGGAGCCAGCTCTTGGAGGTTTTTATCTAGGCTCCAATGTTCGGCTCTTCACATCATACTGGAGCTCACTCACAAGTGAGCAGGAGGGTTTGCATGTCATGTAGGTGCATAGCAAAGCCAAAAATAGAGGAGTGGGAACCGGTGCAAAAGCTGGCTTGCACAGAAGAGGAGGCTGATGGAGGGAGTCATTCTGAAACCAAGAGTGAGGAGGATGAAGAGGACTATGTGCCCTATGTGTCATTTGCAGTAGCACCAGCAAGTGATGCTCCAGAAGCAACTGCAGACACAGCATAAGGGACTGTGGAATATGGCAGTAGGATTGCAGCAGTGAGCCCAGCGGAGGTGAGGATTATATCCCACTGGGCCTTAAGGCCATCCTCAGCCTCCAGGATCGGCACCAGCACCTCAAATAGGAGGAAGAAGAGAATACAGTCTGCCAAGCAGAAGCAGCTAAAAGAAGAAGAGAAGGTTTTGTTGATTGTCACCGAGGTTTGAGCCTTGATGTCCAGGAAGAAGATGGCCGTGAGAATCACATTTGAGGATCTTATCCAAACAAGTTGGATGCTCCTGCATCATGTCCTGAACATATCTGAAGAGCAGCAGGAGTTTGCCCATAAGAAGCACACCATCCTGGTGGAGGGAGATGATATCCTGTCACCTATCAAAAGCTTCTAGGAAATGAAATTCCTTGCAGCCATCCTGAGAGGCCTGAAGAAGGAAGGCATCCATCACCTTATGGTCATTCAGATCCAAGACATCCTTAATAAATTCTGTCTAGCTGTGACATGACTTTCACTGAATCAGGCAAGATGCTGGTGTTTAACTTCCCTGATATCATATTCTTCCTGGAACAAGAGAAAAAGTTTTCCTTCTCCATATTTGAGGGACCCTATGGACTAATCATCTGACCCAAACAGGAGCAAGCCCAGCAGCCCCATGGCATCCTGGAGTATTTCTGTGAACTGCTGCAGGGGGACACTGCTATGTTGTGCTCTCTGCATCAAAGGCATCTGCCAAAGAGCAGCTGGAGACTCAACATGGCATGTACATAATGGTGACCAAGTCACCTCATTGGTCTCCTGCAGAAGAAGATGGTCAGCCTGGATACCTGCTGCTATCTGACCCTGGATGAGGTTGACAGCAGGATTGACATGGACTTTGAGGGTAACATCCACACCATCCTTTCTGATTTTAAGGGCCAGCAATACATTGGTCTTCAGTGCCACCATGTTGAAGAAAATTCAGAACTTTGCCAAGAGTGCCCTGGCACATCAATATCACTTTGAGCCATGCCAGGGTCACTAGCCTGGACCTCATCCACAAGGTGGAATACTGAAGGAAAAGGCAAATATAGTGTATCTGCCCATTACCTGCAGAAGACACCCCCTGCCTTTGCTCATCTTTGTGGAAAATTTGGTAGATCTGGACACAATTCACAAATACCCACCGCTCAAAGGGGTCAAAGCTGTGGCCATACATGGGGGCAATGATGAGGAGGAATGGAACAAGATCATCAAGGCATTATGGGAGTGCAAGAAGTATATCCTTGTCACCACAGATATGGCATTCTGGAAGGGTAAGAAACACTGGACACTCAAGGAACACAGGCATCACCACACTTTCATCAACAAGGACTGTGATGCATCTCTGCTAATGGACCTCAAAGCTCTGCTGCTGTAGGCCAAGAAGAAGGTGCTGCCCATGCTATAAGTCTTGCACTGTGGGGTTGTGTCAATACTGGACATGGAAGAGAAAGTGGTTGTGCCTTCTGCAAGTGCCTGTGCCACCACATCATCAACTGCTTGATACTTGAGTTTATTCAGACCAAACATGCCAGCAATATTGGCTGCAAGGTCTTCCCAGCCTACAGATCTATTGACTTCTGTGCCATCTTTCTTCATTCCTCCTGATAGGCCTCAGGGCCTGTGTCTCTGGAGACCCCCTCTCTTCCCCAGCACACACACCAGACCCCCAGACAAGAAGCCAGTATTTTACCTTGTCTTGTCTGGGCCAGGCTGAGCATGGTGGCCTTTTTGTTCACCTTCACCCAGCTTGCAGCAAGCACAAGTTTCTGTATCTCAAAAAATAAATCAATAAAGTAAAAAGACTCCAGCTGAGGGTCACATTCCCTACAATTATGAAGAGAGCATGATTTATTCTGGATGTTGCCCAGATCAGTGTGGGTGGTGCTAGACAATGCAGTATTGGCCATGGACACCAACTTGACAAGGAGCTGCACACTGGGGATCTTGTTGGTGACATGAGAGTTGATCCTTAGACTGGGGTTGAGTGGCTGAGGGACAAGATCTTTGGAGTGGATGAGGTGCTGGAGGATGCTGACATTATGATAAAGTTGGTTGGAGGAAGGGAAAACTGAGGAAGGGCAGCACCAGTGTCTGGACAGGCAATACAATGGAGTCAAGCAATTTTAACAAGCCAGAGTTGTGAGTGTCAGGCTGAGGGGCTTGGGTGAGGGTTACTGTGGCTGGTGCTGGGACTGGGTGATGGTCAGCATGGTCATGTTGATAGGCTCATCCTGAAGAGAAAGCTTTGTCAGGCCTTGACAACACTGAAGCAACAGAGGGGATCAAAAGACCCAACTTCTGTCCAATAAGCATCCTGGTTCTCAGGTGGGTGGTGAAGCTTTGACAGAACTAGGGCATAGTGTTTCAGGAGGAGACTCTGCCTGTAGTCAGCTCCTATCCAGTCAATGGTTTTGACATGGGATCATCCAAGGATGCTGCATATCTGCTACCCGTGTTGCTGCACCTAGTGCAGAAGCAGTCTTAATCACATTGTGTCCCAGCTCTGCCAGTCCTGCAATGGGGTGTCATGAGTTGTCCATGTAGTCTTCTCATCCACCCAGCTCTTCTTGAATGTCTTGGTGATCCAAGACTGTATGCTGCTAGTAGTGGTGCTGAAATGCTTTCAGATCTCATCCACCATGTGAGCAGCAAAGTCCTGGAGTGCCCAGTGGTTTTCCTCATCTGGTGCCAGGCACACCTGTCTGCTCATGATGTAGGTCATCACATCTGGAATTAGCACATGCATGTATTTTTCTAGACAGAGCATCATGTTACCCATCATTGTCCTCAATGTGCACAACAGATAGTTGAGTAGGGTCATGTTGTTCTGAACCACATTCACATGGTGTCCCTCAGACATGAAGGTGTTGAATCCAGGCAGCATCAGGTAGAACCCTGGGTCTGTGGCAATGCTCTTCAGAACTACCACTCTCTTGGCCTCACATGACCCCATGCAGTCTTCTGTGATGTCCTTGTAGTAGAGCTGATGCTTCACAGACATCTTGTGGATACTTTGGAGTTTCATTCACAAAGGTCCCCCCTCCAGCAATGTTACTGCCACCTCCTTTTTCCCTTTGCTGTCAACCATGGCAGCCCCAAGATATTTGCCTTTTGGGGTCCATATTCCTCATGGCATGGTTTTGCTGCCTTCAAGGGTTCTGTGGCCTTGGCCTTCTGTGGCTTCTTGTGAGTTATAGGGGTATTCTCTGTAATAGCTTGGTGGCAGCCTTCAATGCTCAAACAATGATCTTTGAGGCAGACATCCAGGGGTACCTGGGGCAGAAGGGTATTGATGATGTCACTCAAGTCACTCTCCTTCTCCTCATAGGGGTAAAGCTACTGGCCCTTACCAGAGGTGAAATGGAATGGAATGAAATCCTGGGCTTGGAAGCGATGTAGTGGTTTGACATTCTTTAGCTTCAGCATATATTCAGTGTCACTGTTGATGAGTTTCTGCTGCTTCAACATATGCATGAATTTCAACGCATTCTGTGCAATCTCCTTGTCACCTGTCAGCAGCTGGCAGTTCTTCTGCTGAATCTGAGAGATGCCCATTGATTTAACCAATATCTTTATTGACTCAGAGGGCAGCACAGCATTGCCGACCTTTATCTTATTCTCCTCAGCCGTTATGGAACTTCTCCTTGCTTCCCTTAAGGATGATGCCCCAGAGTGGAAAGATGGACAACTGATGCCAAAGCCTGGATAATAGCCTTTGGATAGGGGCTTTTTATTAGGTTGGGTAATGGACATTTTATTTTATATATCTATATCTATCCATCTATCTATCTATCTATCTATCTATCTATCTATCTATCTATCTATCTACGTATCTATCTATCTACATATATGTATATAACAAATCAGAATTTTATTCTGAGGAACTGACTGTACAATATCTAAATAGAAAAGAAGGAAAGAAGGTTGGGGAAGTAGGCCACTTCCTTCCACTCAATGTGTGTTCATATATGTGGGGGGATCTTTAGAAGACAGTCAGCAGATGAGTGATAGCAACAAGGAGCAGGCTGTGGGGAGCCAGGTCCAGTGACCTGGGAGATATTGGTTTTTGGAGTCCCTGGGGGCTGGAAGGGGGCTATCCCCAGCTTCCTGTTTTCCTTAGGGCACTGCCCTAAAGGGGGCAAGGGATGTTGATGGAGGAGGAACAGGAGAGTGGTGGGAGATGGGGTCACTTTTGACCCTGCTATGTGGTGAATAGAGACTACAATGCATTTCTGGAAGCTGGCTGAACCAGAGGGGCTGGTGGTGAGTGGTGCCACTGTGGCCATGGAGACCAGCTTGACAATGGGAAACTTCACTTTTGGTGGGAATGTACAATGGTGAAGCCTCAGTGAAAGACAGTTTGGTAGTACTTCAATAATATTTTTTTAAAAAAAGAGAATATTGTATGCTGTATGATCCAGGAATCCTGTGACTAGGAATATATTCAGGACTGAAAGCAAGATGTGAACTGACATTTGCACACCAATGTT